>PVKN010001045.1:0-58246 GCA_004027915.1 Capromys pilorides | reverse complement strand
CAAAACGTAGATTCCCACAGAACACAATAAATCACCGTTCACATCTGCTGGACGCCTTTTCTTCAATCTGACCAACACCTTATCAGGACCACAGCCGGTACGCACTCACTCCTTTATTAGACTCTGTCCAAAACAAGTACATAATTTTTAAAAACCAATTTATGTTGGCTTTATTTTTAACAGAACATAAAGCAAAGCTCATCTTTGAAACTCCTGCTACAGATGGTTTATCCCAGCTCTCTCATCGTAAATGCTAAGCAAAAACGTGACTGAGTCACAGGAAGTGGGGAGACCACAGATAGCTCACACTGCAGAGATGACCCAGTACTGCCACTGCCCAAAGCAAGGCACGCTGACCTCCGACCCTGTCCGATTAGACCATCACCAGCCTTCTGTGAACCCCCTTGGGCCCTATTAGCCCCGGGATGCACTCATCTCTGGGAAAAAACGAGCTGACTGTTTTTCTGAGATCTGCTTCCTGGTTTCCACGGTGATGTGGACCAGGCATGTGTAAGAAGGCTTCCTGAGGTCTCAGGCCATGTTGGCTAAGCATGGTTGGCTTCAACACACAACTTAGAAATACATTGTATACTATTACCTCATGCAAAAGTGCAGAGAAACACACACACTGGTTACGAGTTTCGTGAACTAATACCCTTATGCGGACTGTGCCTTCCACTGTTCTTCATTCTTTTTTCATTTTTATTTCATATTCTGGCCGTGACCCATGACACTGATGTCATGGTTCAGGTGGGGGAAGAATCTGCTTTGACAACGCCGTTTGATAGGTCATAACAACCTTGATTGGCGTGAGGCGTAAGCCAGCTCTCAGCCTTGGAGATGGGCCACCCTTCACCCAGCCTCTGGGTGGTGTTTTTAATGCAAACCGAGTCGCATCAAAGCCTTTGCTGGTTCGTCATTGTCCTTAGGAAAAGTGCCTCAGTGCGTGTTATCAGGATCGTCAGTCCACCCTTAGCTCTCAGCTTCTGCAGCACACACACACATGCACGCACTCCACATACCACAGTCCTGGGATCAGTGGACCAGCTCCTCCACTCAAATCCCTCCTCCAGCCCCTCTTTCATTGCCTCCTCACCCCCAGTACAGGCAGAGGACGCACCGGTAATTCAACCCCACCAACCTAATACGCGTCCTAGAATCTCCATCTACAGTAGAAGAGAAAAATCTCCCAACAAGTCCAAGGTCTCCTGCACTCAGAACCCAGCCAATTCATGACACCAAGACACAGAAAGGAGTTCTGTGCAGTCGTTGACTTCAGAGCATGAGAGAAAATAGCACCACCCTTGTTCTCCTGCTCATTCCATGGTGTGAGGTCAGTGCTGTGTGGTCGCCATGTTGGACATAAACCAGTCTTGTCATTAGCAACCCGCAAAGCAGTAACTCAGAGCCTCATGTCTTGGCTGCTATCATGAAATGCACAGGCACTTTGAGAACTTGGACAAGAAAAAGACACTTCTGACAAAGCAATGTATGGGTCGACTCTTGGATTATCTAGGATTCAAAGGATAGGATGGATTTCAATAAAATGGATTCAACAACAAGATCTCGTCCAAGGTAGTGGGCAAGTAGATAAACTCCAGGCCTTGGAATTGGAGAAAGTCTGAAGAGGTAAGGATGAAATCAGCCTGCAGAGGGCCTGGGCCCAGGCAGCCAGTGGGTCCCAGATCGGGCTCTGCAGATGTTAGCAAGGGCTAAGCACAGCACTGCATGGCCAGTCAGCTCAGAAAACAATGGGCTTCAAGAAGCCGGATTCAGGAGTGCATGGCTGTGCTTCTGGGAGGCTGTGCCACAGGGCTTCTAAACTCCAGCAATTAGGAGACCCTGGTTCCAGCTAATCAGGAGGGAGCACGCGACATGGCTCAGGGTGAAAGCTCTCCATTCAGTTTGTAGTAGTGCAAAACCACCCACAGCTGGAGGGGAAGAGAGGTCAGCAGTTGGTGGTGGGATGCACAGCCTTAACCCCAGTTCCTCAAGAGGCTGAGGCAGGAGAGTTCCAAGTTCGAGGCCACCCTGGGCAACTTAGTGAAACCCTATGACAAAATTAAATGTGAAGAGAGGGAACAGCTGAGTTGTAGAGTGCTTGTATAGCATGCGCCAGTAGTCCTGCACCCCACATGCACAAAAAAAGGTTCAAAAGGATTTTTGCTATGGGAATGGCTCAGAGGCTTGAATAAGCTAATATGCATCTAATATCCATATCCAAGGAGATAAATCCATAGCATTTCTCAGAGGTGCTTCATCAAAGAATATCTGCGCTATTAGGAACCTTGTTTTCCTTTTAAAAGGCAGACTGAAGTTCCAATAACTGTGCTTTGAGAATCGGTGCTCCTGATGGGAAGCCGAGTCTCTGTGGTGGGGTATATTTACCACAGGGCTGCACTGCAGGAAAACCTAGCTGACGTCACAGGAGCAAGGAAGATGTCCCTGTGAGAGAGGCAGGACAGAGCAGCAGGTGGCTGCGGCATGGCCAGCGAGTCCTGGACGGGAGAACACGGACTCAAGAATCAGGGTGAAGGAGGTAGCGTGGTGGTAGATAGGGGAGGCCCAGGTCCCCCCAAAAAGACAAGAGAAAAAGAAAAGGAAAAGAATCACAAATATACATGTACTATAAAAAATACGTTTAGGGGAAAATCGAAGGATATTGGACATGGATTGTAAATGGTATGAAGGAATTATGGTGACTGTTAGGTCATAAAATCACTGGGCCCATTATATTTTTTTTAAAAAAACTTTTATATGATAGACACATACTGAAGTATTTATGTGTGAAAAACAAGTTAAACATAATTTTAAACTTACTTTTAAAACCCAGTTTTTAAAAACAGAAAACAAATGAGACTGGCAAGACGTTGGCGAAGTTGAGGAGCTGCGGTGTTTTCCCGCCTCCGTGTGTGTTCGTGCTTTTCCACAACGAAAGTGAGGGGTAAAATCAACATGCAAGTGACTAAGAAGGCATGTGCCGTGCCCTCTCAGATGCCACCCGGTGTCTGGGTGGTCTGCGTGTGGACCCAGAGCTCCCTGGGAACCCGAGGGGCTGCAAGGTGCCCCAGAGCTGTGGGACAGGTGATGTCAAGCTACGATGTCATCACAGAAAGACCACAGTGGGCAGAGCCAGCCCCTCTGCTCATCCAGCCGGGGTCAGGGCTCCCTGCTCCCTGACTGGCACCCACATGCTGAGCAGTCCCCACAGGGCTGGTCACACAGGTCTCATCTGACCTGGGGCAGTTCCCAGAGAGGGACAATGACAGTGGAGACACTGACACTCCAAGTCAGGGGCAGTGAGAACCCCTGTCCAGGCAGGCGAGTGTGAGCTGAACACGATGGCCACGGTGTCCCTCTCTGTCACCCTCTCTTCATCCTCACATACTTGCAGTGGCACCATCATCCCCCATGAGGAGTGCACTAAAGACTGTGCTTGTGTGTTGTTTTGCTGGCTCTTATAAGAGGGTGTGTTTGCATGCGGGGACACGCGCTGACAAGAACTAGATCTATGGCTTTAAATTCATCTTGCAAGTGGTTTTCATTGAAATAGCAGGAAACACTGTCTTTTAAAAACTTTATTAAAATCATCTGGATGTACTCAACCTAATAAAGGCCCAGTACATGGCTGCTGGACTTCCTGCAGCTTCAGATGTGGAACAGCAAGAGGCTTAAGCGCTGCCCTGCACTCGGACTGTGCGGAGAGCCACGTTGCTGGCTCAGGGAAACACGGCTGTCCTGAAGTAGATTCCCAGATAGGGTCGTGCTCGCTCATGGCGGTGTGACCTTCAGCAGCACCAGCACTCTGTCCTCCTGGCTGCTCATTCCTGCGGCGTACAAACACTGGCACTAGCTTGCCAGGCAGCTCCTTTGCCGTGTTTGGCCCCCGGGCTTTACCTCCAGCTATAGTTTGTGTTTAGGTGACCCCTGCCAACCTCATGCGGCCATAAGGCTGTTTCTAGGTGGCTGAATCTAGTGTGTGATTGAGTCCTAGAGCAATGGTGGGATTAAGAGTCCTGGGATTAAGGGCATAGGAGATTACCAAATCAATCCACTGATAGGCTTGGCACTGCCCTAATCCTGGTAGGTTGGATATGGTATAAGGGACAAAAAGATACCTGTCTTTCTCTCTTGCTGTCTTCCGCCACTGTAAACTGTTGCTGGTGTGCCAGGCCACCCTACCTAGGACCCAGCTGATTATGGACTGACAGCTTCACAAACTGTGAGCTAAGTACACCCTTCCTCCTTTAGCTTAGGGCATTGGGTATTTTGCCTCGAAGTAAGAAAAGCAGCAAGACACCTCCCCACTTGGGAAGGACCAGATGCCAAGGCAGCCTGAGCCACGGAGCCAATCAGCTTCAGAGTGGCTTCTCTGCTCTTCCAAAGAGAAGGGGCTGGTTGTGCCTCGCACAGCTGGACACCCCTGTGCCTCACCTGGGAAGGTCAGTGGCAACAAGAACTTGGGAAGGAACGAGGCAGCCTGCCTGATGGGGCCCTTCGGGGGGCCAGCGCTTTACGGGCATTATCGTCTTCTTAAACCAATTTCAGACCAAAGAAGAAAAACAAAAGGTCAAGCAATTCACACCCAGTTGTCGAGTTACTTTAGAAAAATGGCACCACCCTTTACTGAGCACATAACTGTATGTACATTTACACACACACACACACACACACACACACACACACACCTCCAACACACAACTCTAATTTCCCTCTGGAGCACGGACACCAGCACAGGCGGTGAGCATCCTGCATCAGGGAGCTAGCAGGAAGTCTTGGCAGCACAGCTCTGGCCGACACGCAAAGCGTAACGTCGCTTCTTTACCTACAGTCCTGGGCATTACAGAGGACTCGTGAAAGATTCATGTCACAGAGCTCTTGGGATTGCTGCTTCTCTTGAAGTGAAATATGCAAAAAGCTTCTTAAAAATGTAGCCTTCTGGTCGGTTGGTGGCTTTTCCTTTGTTGGCTCATGCTGGCAGTTGGACAGAGCCTGCTGGGAAAACGCAAGTGGGCACGGAAGAGCCCAGAGGGAGGAGCACGGCCGTGCATGGAGCCGGGGAGCAGGCTGAGCTTCAGCTTTGTGTGAGACAAATAAAGCCTCTCTCCTATTTTCTTTTTTGAACCTTTATAGCCTAGAGGTGCACTGCCCTTTTCTTGGCCGGTAGATTGAGTTTTAAACAAAGAAGCTGCATTCTGAAGACCACCGAAGAGCGGCTTGGCTCAGGGAGTCGGGCTGGCCTGGAAGCTGTGGGAGTGATCAGATTTATGTGGCGCCGGAAGCAGAGGCCGAGCTCCCTGGCCCTCCAGGGCCCTGCAGCAGTTTCATCTTGATGGACGGCCGGTGTGTAAATATTATTTACTTTACTGCCAGTTGGGTCTGTTCCGTTCCTGCTTGAGTGGCCCATGCAGTCTGCTGTGGCTCCTCATTGGATCCCCAGGGCCAGCTTTGCCCTGCTAGGTCACCGGAGAATGGTACCTAGCAAAGTGGCAACTTCGCTTCCAAACTAAAAGGGAAGATGTGGCCAGCTCCTGCCAGCAGCCACCAACTGCAGCAGCTCTTCGGCCAGAAGGCGTCCAGACTGCATCCCTGGTGGTCTACACAGGCGGCAGTACCGTTTCTTCATTTTTGCTTCTACTTCACTCAATACGCATTACTAAACAAATGGACAGGGTCGAAACAATCCCAAGCATAGTCCTAAACTTTTAAGGGGTTTTATTTGCCCAAGCATGCTCTTTAATTTGTCTACTTGCTCACATTATAGGTGTTTCATAAGCCTTTAAAAAGGGGTATGATCTGTCCTGGGAGATGGCTCAGAGGCCTAAGCACCTGCCTGGCAAGCACAAGGTCCTGAGTTTGATCCCTGGTACCAAGAAAAGGGGGGGTGAGTTGTGATTAAAAAAAAAAAGTATGATGCATATTTTAAAGCACATTTGATAATACTCCCCCTCACTCTGAACATACTCCTTGCATCTTTCTTGCCATTTTCTGAAGCAGTTCTGGAAGTCCCGTCTCATGTAATCGGCTGTGTGGTCACGGCAGATCTGATGTGCTGAACTGCTTCATAAAGTCCGTTCTTGTGGTCACTTTGTCTTTGGGGAGTCTCCAGAAGTCTCTGTGAGCCAGATGCGGTGGGTACGGTGTCTGGGACGCCCTGCATTGTTGTCGGTCTGCCTTTCCAATGGTGGTGCTCAGTGCTGGTCACCGGTTTCTTCCTTTGTCACGATGCCTTGAAAAGACCCTGGGACGAGGACTTGCAGAGCTGTCGTACAGTGGGGCCAGAGAAGGGGCTCCATGGCCCAGAGTGCAGGGGTGCTTGGAAGGAGCAAGAGCGGTATGCATTTTACTGTAACAAATGTTTAAACATTTAAGTGCACGTGTCCTTCCTCATCAGCTCTTGCATGTACCTGTCAGCCAGTGGTTTAGGCAGTGGTGACCAGCAAACCTTTTCCATCCTGGGTCGGATGGTACAAAGCTTGGGCTTTGGGGGCCACGCAGCCTCTGACCCAGCCACTCAGCTCTGGTGCTGCAGCACAAAAGCAGCCCCAGAGACATCATGAGCCAAAGGACCTGGCTGTGTCCCAGTAGAACTTTAGCCAACAGGGGTGGGACTTAGCCCAACCTCGCCACACAGGCAGAGCGGGAGGGAAGGCTGCATCCCACTTCCAGAAAGGGCCACCCTGGGAGCAACACTCTCTTCTCCTCATGGAGAGGAAGAGCCTCCCAGAAGGGAGGACTGGAGTCGTGTGTGGTGCGGTGCTCTCAGATCCCTTTTTTCAGGGAATGATAACAGTCAAGTGTATGGAGCTGGAGGGGCCAAAGGCGGGCATTGCTATCTTTCTCCCTCCTGCCTGTTCTGTCAAGTAGCACCAGTATTGTCCCATTTTACCCACGAGGAGACTGAGGCACGGGAGCGTGGAGGTTGTACCGTACTGCACGAGTGATGGGCGACCCCACTGGATCTGCTCCCGCCTCTTGCTCTGGCTCCCACTCCTGCTCCTCCCGTGACCCACCTGAGTGTGACTCTCCTTCTGTACTGTAGCTTGCCAGGCTGGACAAGGTCCCTCTGACCCTCTTCACCCTGAGGGACACAAAGGAGAAACTAGGACGTGCAGGGGGACAGCATTCCCTAAGGCGGTTGTGTCAGTCACAGCAGATGGGCAAAACACCAACTCGTATTCTTAATTTCAGCACTTCAGGCATAAAGTTTGCCTCCTGTAGGTGTTCTCAAATTTGGGGACTGATGTGAGGGAAAAAGCTGGGATAAATTTTCATCCTGATCCCCCAACATAACATAGACCCGGATAACAGCAGCGGTAACAAGTAGTCTATTGTAGTCACGGCCTAGCAGGTATTGTGTGAGGTACTTACACGCGTTTCTCTCTGATGTCACTGGGGTGGGCGCTCCATGCTATGGGGAAGGAAAGAGAAATCCAATTTGATGTTTTCAAGTGGGCTTTTGACATAAAAAGAGCAGTGATTATTTTATTGGCTACGTGACATAGTAATAGGCAAAGGCAGAACCTGATGGCAGGAGTCTTTGATGTTTACATCAAACAACTGTGTGCTCCACAATCAAGCACAATAGCTGGGAAGCCATGCTGTCGACATGCACTTAAAGGTCAGAGAAGGAATCCTGGCTGAGCGGTGGCTGCCTCTCCACTGCCCAAGGGAATCAGGAGGCTAGAGGACAGCTGCAGGCACTGGGGAGCCCTGCCCCCACCCCTTCAGCCTCTCTGGAGCTCCGCTGAGCTGTGGCCGCTTCTCCCACTGACCTATAAGGCAGGCAGCCCCACGACAGTGGGGAGTCCTGGGGGGCCCTGCCCCGCCCCTCCCCTCCCATCCCTGCAGCTCAGCAGAGCTGTGAGCTTCTCCCTCCGCTGCCTCACCACTGTAGCTCTGCCAACCTGCTGCTGCCCACTCCTGCAGTAGTGGGAGCCCTAACCTGTGCCACCCCCCACCGCTGTGGGAGACGTGCAGAGCTTCAGCCGGCCCTCATCGTCCTCCTCACTGGATCTTTCTTGAGCTGTGTCTTGCCCCCCAACCCCCACGCAGCAGGAGTTTAGTGTGCCTGCCTCTCCCTCCACTCTCATGGGAGGCTTGGTCACCTGCACCCTGAGCCCCTCCCTGCAGAGTCAGGGTAAACATTGGGAGCTTCAAAATTGCCAAGAGGAAGAAACAAAATCTCAGACCTCCAGCCCACATAAAACAAGTCCAGGGGGGCAAAGTCTCAGAAGAAATTGGAAGCCATACACCCGAAATTTCAGAAATGATAGCATCTGAAGAAAAGACACAATTCCATCAGGTTATGGAGAAAAATCAGGTCTGAAATAATTGCTTAGATGAAAAAGGAAATGATAACAATAAAAGAATTTCTCAGTGCATCTAAAGAAGACATAGATAAAAAAAAAAATAGAGGGGAATAGGAAAATAATAGAAACATTGAATGAACAATATGGGAAAGAATTATGGGGCCTGAAAAAGATTCACACAGATTAAGAGTTCCATTGAAAGCTGGAAAAACCACTTGTATGAAACCAAAGATAGAATTTCAGACCTTCAGACTTAAAGATAACATTGCAACTAGTAGACATGAAAGGAAAGATCTCTTAAAAATAACAAGGAACGGGGAAATAGCAGTGTAACTGCTCCAAGAGGATATAAATGAATGACTGAATGAATAAATAAATAAATAAATAGATAAATAAACTGATAGGTATCAATGAAACGGCTCAAGCCAACACAAACGATATAAAAAGAATGTTTGCAGAAATAGCAGCAGAAAATTTCCTAAGCATCAGAGAAAAATCTAACATATAGATAAGTAAGGCTTATAGAACTTTGGTTAGCCATAATCAAAATAATCTACAGCTAAACACATAATGATTAAGATGCCAGAAATTCAGCAAAAGAACAAAATATTAAAAGCTATTAAAAGAAACAGATCCCCATAATGGAAAGCCCATCAGAATCACAGCAGATTTCTCAACACGGACCATCAAATCAAGATCTTGGAGTGAAAGAAAACAACTCCCAATACAGACTGATGTATCTTACAAAACTATCAAATTTAATGGAGAGATAGCATACTTTTATGACAAAGAACAAGTGAAAAAAATTCATGACAACCAAACCAAGCCTACAAAGAGTACTGACAGATATTTTAGAAAGATAAAAAAGTGAGGACAACTTCAAGAACAACAATTGAAAAAATAAAAAAAGCCAAGTAGAGCAAGCAATTGAACTGAGGGAGGTAATAAAGATCCTACAGTAGGAAAATAACATGACAAAGATGAGCTAATACATATCAGTTATAACCATCACTGTAAATGGCCTCAATTCACCAATCAAAAGAAGTAGACTGGCTGAGTGGGTGAAGAAAACAAAATCCAGCAATATGCTCTACACAAGAAACACATTTAATGCAAAAAGAAATTAATAGACTAAAAGTCAAAGAATGGAAAACAATACTCCATGCAACGGGAACCCCGAAAGAAAGCAGGGATAGCTATTCTGGGTGCTGACAATGCCAACTTCAAACCAAGAGTGACTAAAAGAGATAAAGAAGGTTGCTGCTTGTTTGTTAGAGGAAAACTGCAAGGGGAATAGATAATAATTATAAGCATATAGGCACCCAATGTAGGAGCACCACATACATAAGACAAATTTTGACAGACTTGAAAACTCAAATGATCATAACACAATTGTTCTGGTGGGCTTTAACACCCTGTCTTAGTTACTCTTCTCTCATTGCTGGGACAAAATTCCGACACTCAAAACGAGGGAAGGAAAGATTTATTTAGCTCACAGTTACTGGAGGTTTCAGTCCATATTCAGCTGGCTCCAAACAGACTGGCACATGGCAGCAGGCAACCTTCCACGGTGGAGGCTAAGAGCAAGAGCAAACTGGGAGAGAGCTAGCAGCAGCTCAAGCAGCTAACTTCTCTTCCTCCCTTACATTAAAATACAAATCACCTGCCCCAGGGGAGGGGCAGCAACCATTTCCACAATAATCAATCACAAATTCCAGAAGTAGCCCCATAATAGCATGAGGCTTTGGGGGGACACCTATGCACAAACCATAACACACCCCATTGACACAAAGATAGATCAACTAAGCAAAAAATCAACAAGGAAGTAACAGAAGCAAACCATATTTATGAAGAACTGGACTCAGTAGAACTTTGCAGAGTGGTCCACCCAACAACATCAGAAAACACATTCTTCTCAGCTATACACAGGATGTTCTCCAAAATAGACCATGTACTAGCACATAGAGCAGGCTTAAGTAAATGCCAAGGAATTGAAATTATCCCACACTTATTTTCTGATCATAGTGCAATGAAACTGGAAATTAGTGACAAAAGAAACTTCTAAAACTCATAAACATATGGAAATTAGTAACACCCTCCTGAACAATCAAGTATTACTCTGATACCAAAACCAGAGAAAGAACCAACCAAAAAAAGAAAGCAAACTTCAGACCAATATCCCCAATGAACATAGATGCAAACATCCTCAGTAAAACAGAATGCAGCAAACCGTCAAGATTATGTATCAAGTGGGGTTCATCCCAGGAATGCAGGGGTGGTTCAACATGCGCAAATCCATAGACATAAAACACCACATTAACAGAGCCAAAGACAAAAATCACATGATGATCTCAAAAGATGCAGAAAAAGCTTTTAACAAAGTTCATCGCTCATTCATGATAAAAACCCTACAGAAAATCAGAATAGATGGTCTTTACCTCAGCCTGATAATACAAATGGCAAATCAGTATTTTTTAAATGTTCAACATCACTGCTCATTCAAAAAATGAAAATTAAAACAAAACTGAGACACTATATTACCAAAAAAAAGAATGGCTATCAACAACCAACAACAAATGTTAGACAGGCTGTGGGGAAAACAACCCTTCTCCGCTGTTGGTGGGAGTGCGGCCTGGTACAACCACTATGGAAATCAATATGGAAACTCCTCCAAAACCTAGCATTGGAGGCCCCATTCTCACCAGCTATTCCCCTCCAAAAGAACCGAAACCATCACACTGCAGTGATGCATGTACGCCCATGTTTATAGCAGGGTAATTTGTCACAGCTAAATCTTGGAAACAACCCAAATGCCCATCAAGTGAGGAAAGGATAAGGAAAAAAGTGGCATTTTACACAATGGAGTATTACTCAGCTATAAAAAAGATACATTTTGAGGCTTTAAGAGGTCAATGGGTGCAACTAGAGGCTACATTGGTAAGTGAAATAAATCAGATCCACATGTACAAAGATTACATTGCCTTGCTAGTGTGAGAAGTGGAAAGAGTAAATGAAGTCTGAAAAATACAGCAGATACTGTGAAAGGAAAAGAATCTCTTCAATGGGAAGGAAGACTGGAATGAGGAAAAGGAAAAAAGAAAAGAGGGAAGAAAGATATATTTATGTATATATGCAGAATAGTTTACATAATTGTACTGTTGATTTTTGCTGGTCTATTAAAAGAAGTTAATGCTTAAAGTTTTTTTTTTTTAATTTTCTGTTTGCTTGCTTGCTTGCTTTCTTTCTTCCTTTCTTTCTTTCCTTCTTTCTTTCATGTGGGATCCAACTTAGGACCTTGTGCTTACCAGGCTGGTACTTATGCCACCGAGCCATCTCCCCAGCCTTTTCAAATTTTTTAAAATTTAATTGTATTTAATTTCTTATGACTTTTTAAAACCAATGTTGCAGATTTGTATCTGGTAGCCTAAACAACTAATTGAAGATAACATGCAATACAACAACCACTGTGAAATTCCTATTGTTCAATGAAATTTTGTGCCATTTCTAAGGTTTACTTGCTTTTTAAAAATCATGTTGTATTCTTTAAAGAAAAAAAGTCAAAGTCACTCAGAGGCACCGGCCAGCAAAGGGCAGAGGGGGGAGCGTCAGGTCCTCTTATTTGACCCGCGCTTGGTCTCCCACTCCGCCCGTCCCGTGCCCTTGCCCTAAAGCCACGCACCCACCACACTATGTGCTGCTCGGGGGGCCCTGTCCGGCTGCCTTCTGCTCTGGTTTCTGCCTGGTGCCTCCTGGACGGTGAGTCACGTGACCCTCTGCCACCCTCCTGGACAGGACTGTGGTGCCTTTGCCATTTGTGTCTGGGTAAAGAACAGAGACCTGAAAGTCGCAGGCTGCCTCCCTGGAGTGCGTCTGTCCCTGCCACCTCCACCCCTGCAAAGGCTCCTTTCGGCCCCTCCAGCCCCTGCCTGCCCGGCCCTCCTTGCAGCCCCTCCAGCCCCTGCCTGCCCGGCATCCCTCCTGCCCTGTCCCTGTTGCCTTCTCCTCTACACTTGTCAGCACAGCCACCACCCAGGCCCCCCAGTGGCAGGCCTCCTGCAGAAGGGCGTTTAAGCCCTGCGCCTGGACTTCATTGGCTTACCTCAGTGAGGGCTGATTCGCTCCTTTGCTAGCCACTCACCTTGTTTTTATCGAAGTGCAGCTAAAGGACCGCACCCTGCAGGCACGCTCGTGAGCTCCCAGCTCCATTTCAGGGGCGCTGCCGTGGCGCCTGGGCTCACTCGGGTGCCCAAGTGGGCAGGTGCACGGGGCCGGCTCCCCCGGACAGTGACAGAAAGGTGCTGGCTGGTGTGACCGGAGGAGTAGATGGGCGGCACGCGTCGCCTCCCTGGGGCAAGCCAGCTCAGGGCTCGCAGCTTGCTGCAAGCTACAGAGGCCCACGCTCCGCGGCGCACGGAGGCAGCGCCTGCAGCGCCTCTTGCTCCAGGCGCGGCCCCTTGCTTGCCCTTGTTTGAATTCCACGAGTTCTTGCTCCAGACCCTGAGCTGGGGCCGCAGCACTCCGCTGCCAGGATGGCCGCCCACTGGTTCTCTCATCACGCGAGGACCTCGCGTCTTACTCACAGATGCAAGGGAGTCGAAGCCGCACCCCATCTGCAGGCCCAAGCGCACTTTGAATGCAGCATTTTCATTCAGCAGGGTCCCCGGAGTCACCCCACAGTGTGCTATGCTGTGCTGGTGAATTATCACCTCACCAAGGGAGGAAGAAGTAACATTCAGAGGAGGGCGACAGGTCGCGGTGTGAGAGTGGGACCACCTGTCTCGCGGCTTCAGGTGCCCGTGCGGCGGCTGCTGATGGCAAATCTTGGAATTAGGCTTCTTGTCCCACCGCCTCCATCGCTGACCCCAGGTACCCATCTATAATTATTATCAGCACTGTTTATTAATAAATAGATAAAAGAAAATGGCTCCAAAAAGCAACGGGGCTGCCGTGTGCGCTTCGGGTGGGCGAGCCGAGGGCCTCAGGACTGACGTCTCACATGGACCCTGATGACCTCCCTCCCACTTCACCAGCAGCTTGGTGCTATGCTCTCCCAAGGCGTCCTGAAGGCAGCCCCAGGCCCTGAATTTGTTTTTGTGTCTCACGCACACATACTTAGCAGTTTCTCACTCAAGAGGGGGTATAGCTCTTAATACTCAGGTGACAGTTGAACAACATTATTAAATGAAATATTTCAGTTAAACTAGACTTAACATTCCCCTTTGCTTCCAAAAAAAATCACTCCATTGGTTTTTCAAAATAAGAAGAGACCACTGACTAGAGCACTGGGAGTCCTGCCAGCTGCAGCCCCCTCAGGTGTAGACTCTTTCTGTGAAAATGCTGATCAGCACTGGCTTGCCTTTCTAGGGGTACCAGAAGGCCCCCGTTGTTTCAGGATACTGCCAAGGGGCCCCAGCTCCAGAGCTTCCAGAGGGTTAGCAGAGGCCTCTGTGAGGAGTGCCCCCAGCCCAACTTCTCACAAAGGAATCATTCAAATAACTTTTCCCACTTTCCCCACCCGAGAGACAAACGGCACCACCATTGGTGAAGGAGGCAGGTCCACGATGTCTCTGCTGCAGCCCAGGGCCAGATTCCTGCTGTCCCCGTGAGGTGGTGGGAAGACCCTTTGGCAGCCAGAAGCACCAGGCTGTGTATCCCTTGGGCTCCGGGAACGCCACTCCTAAGAGCGCAGCCATTGCTCAGCGTGTGGTGATGGGCGTGGCGCACGCTGCCTGCGGGCCGTGTCAGACAGAGCTAACACCTAGAATCTACATCTGCTCCATGCTTGCTTATTGCTTGTAGACATCTAATTCCTCAAAAATAAATATGAACCAAGACAACTTATTACCAAACTTCAAGACATGGGAAACTAAAATAATGGAAACCATGAATATAGGAGCATGCTTTGTGTTTTATAACCTGGTCAACAACTGTCCACACACTTGCACAGGAGTAGGTAAGAAATGCTGGCCAGGGAGAAGGCAGGCCACCAGAGGCACCTTCTGGCCACAGACTGTCATTTGCAGATCGGCTGCGGCAGTTTCCACCCCACGATGGCAGAAACAAGTGGCTGCGACAGATCGGCAAAGCCCAGGGTGCTGTCGCGGTGGTCTTTCACAAAGACAGCTAGCTGACCTCCGCACTGCCACAAAGCTTAGTGGCCCTGCACAGAAAATTTGATTGAAAGAAATGACATGTCGTGCATACACGCAAAAAAAGAGCTGCTACTTGCGGGCACTAAGGTTACAAGTACGTTTGGTGTCTTGTTCTCTCTGCTTTTATGTATTTCTCACGAGAAACATGCCCTGCTTTCACAGCAAGAGAACCCGATGAGCCCTAGGAGCATAGAAAAGAACATCATTCTTCTGCTTCTTTCTACGTTATCTGAGTTTTCCTTTACAACTGTTCAGCATTTTGTACCGCGTAGCCCTGGATGTGCACATGGACCCCATCCCACATCTGAGGAAAATATGTAAACAACGCGGGCAGCGCAGCTCAGCCAGCCTGTGGGCTGACCCCAGTCGGCGTCGATGTTTTTCCTTAAAGCAACACAGCAGGAATGTTCGGTCGTGGCCGGGTGGCTGCTGTGGCAGGCGGCTTCCCTGGGCAAGTGTGTGCACATTGCGCTAAGAAATACAGTCCATCCAGGTGTGGCTTGCGATGATTTCTACGTTCTCTGACCATTGTAGAACAGCAGCCCATTGTTAGGCCCCAGAAATAGGACTGTGGTTCTCACAACGACTCAGCCACCCACTCTGGAGCCATTTCCTTAATAAACAGCCAGCCCACGCTCTCTGCTTCTTTTCAGAATCCTCTTAGTAACCTGTGAGACCCCGGGGTCACCCACTTCACTCGAGGAGGCGAAGCTGCGGGCGGTGAGGCAGGCGCTGCCTGAGACAAGGCTTGGAGCAGAGCGTGTGCGTTCGTGGCTCATCTTTTCCCCATGTGAAACTGGAGAAGAGTGGGCCTCTGACAGTCTGAAATAATAACACTTAACGATACCACTGAAAAGCGAGCCACTGCCAAATCCTTCCGTTTCATAGATAGACTGCTCATTTCGTATCCTTCCATTACGCACTAATACAAAGAGAAAATAAACTTTGGTCTTGGAACTGAAACTTAAATGCCACAGTGCATCTCATGCCAGCAGAATGACTACTATCAAAAGAACAACAACAACAACAAAATAATAATAATAATAATAATAATAATAATAATAATAATAAATGTTGTCTAAGACATGAAGAAAGGGAAACTCTTACACACTGTTGATAGCAACATAGATTGGAGCAGTCACTATGGAAAACAGCAGAGTCCCCTCAAAGCAACTGAACTGTAGAGCGACCTCCCTGGGGCCGTGCTCACAGGCTAGTCAGTCACCTGGCCAGGCATTTGCCTGCACTCCAGCGCTACCGTAACACCACTCGCAGCAGCCAAGATGATGCCATCCATGCCCCCAAGGGCATAGCGTCCAACCATGGAAAAGAACAAAAAGCCACCACTGTTATGGAAATGAATGGGACCAGAAGACCCACGCTCAGGGAGGCAAGCCAGGGACGGACACACAGTGTGCATCCCACTCCCATGCAGAAGCTAAAACCAGTGATCTCGAAGGAGAGGCGGAGAGTGGAGGCCACCAGACACCAGGAGGGGCGTAGGACGGGACGAAGGCTGGAGAACAGCTACGGAGGTGCAGGGAGCAGGAGGAAGCAGTCTCGCGTTCTGAGCACAGCGGGGCCATGGGAGGCTACAACAATGTACATCTCACCCGGGCATGTTGCCCCGGCCCCACCAACAGGGCGTGCTGAGATGGTGATTGAGACTGGACATGGTGCTGCATGCCAGGACTTGGGAGGTTGAAAACAGGAGGACCGCCACGAGTCTGATCTAGTACTGAGACCCTATACATCCTGTACACCCTGCAGTAAATTTTTAAAAAATGTATTTCAAAATAGCTAGAAAAGTTCAGCTTCCTGACACATACCTATGACAAATGCTTAAGGATACAGCAATGCTAAGCAACCCCTACAATCATTACGTGCCGTAAGCAATAGTGAGTTGCTGTGCCGTGCTCCATTAGTGGGAAATAATGCTCCGTTAGACAAAAACTATTAAAAATTTGCAGTTGCCAGTTTGCCCTGAATCACAGAAATTTGCTTTTGTGTGTGTGTATTTTAGGGAAAGGCCTACATGGTGCTCAGGGTCTCACTACTAGCTCAGACTCAGGGTGATCTGCCTGTTTACAGCCTCCCAAGAGGTGAGATTATAGCTGTGTACCACGGCACCAAGAATCAGTGGCCGGCTCAGCGCACCTGCGGGCAGAGCCAGTTCTATAAGCGGTGCTGGGGATCAAACCCCAGCACCTGTGCTTGCCTAAGTAGGCAGTTAGTCTGCTGAGCTATCATACTGGCCCCTAGTTATTTTAAAGGTAAAAGATAGTTTCTTGTTTCATTTTTCTTTTTCTTTTTTTTATTTTAGGTTAGGGTCTGCAGGGTGTTCAGGGTCTCACTACTAGATCAGACTCAGTGATCCGCCTGTTTATGGTCTCCCAAAAGCTGGGATTACAGGCGTGCACCACCAGGCCCAGCAAATGCATCAGTAGATAAATAAAAATAGAAAATGTTTTTAAACCCTTACAACTTCTAGGCTTGATCAAAAGTCACCAGAGGAGGTGCCCCACTATTTTTCCCCATTTGGTAGAAGAGAAACTTGAGGCACAGAGACATCGAACACAGTATTAGATAGGAATCCCAGTCCTGGGCTCTAGGCGGGTGCTTCAAGGCCAGCACTACCGACAATGGGCCTGGAGACCTCTGTTGGGAGAGACCTGCCCTGGAAGAACCAAAAGCCATGCCTCCTAAGCGGAGGCCACCACTGCGGAACCACAGAAGGCCTCCAGGTTTTGGCAAATTCCCTAGGAAGCAAAATCTCCCAGGGACAGACCCAGTGCCTCTGAACCTTGTCTTCAGGTGCTGTTCCCAGCCATTTCCAGGCCTTGGAGGCGGCATTTGCTGGGCCGGTGGGCAGCCCCCACGGGGCTGGTCCCAGGGAGTCGCGTTTCTCCTTCCTTTCTCCTAGGAAGGAAGTGCCCTGGGCCACAACCTGAGGCGGCTTGGCTTGTGTGTCCAGAGCTTCAGCTAATGGAACCTAATGAGCTGTGCTGCTCGGTCACAGGGTGAGCTGCGCCTCCCGCCTCACCGCCCCCTGAACAAACGAGAGGGGCCGGGAAGACGGCCGAGCTCAGCCTCCTCCCCACCGCCGCTGTACTGGGAATTAATGCGCAGAAGAGCTAGAATGCGACTGCGAAGTCATCAAAGATGATGGCTTCTCCTTTATGACCCTTGGCACCAGAACAAAGGGCCTATTTTTGTGGGTTTTTTGCATTTCTAGAATAAAGGGGATAAATATGTTTAGGTAATGTTTGGATGGCCTGGAGACTATTTACATTACTGATAGGTCAATTAATATCTGGGCAGTTCAAAGAAGCAATTATTTTAATTTATAAATCACTCCAGAGGTAGGAAGCTGCCATCCATTAATGTGGTTTTACCAATAAGCGCTCGTGGCCATGCGTGCGTGTGTGTACGCCTCTCTCTGCAAGTCATTCTATCTGGCCTGAGTCTCAGCCTAGACCACATACCTTCCTGATTATGTGTTCGTCTCCAGAGCCCAGCCAAGCACATAAAGCCCTGAATCTGCAATCTGACCCTTGGCTGAGACCACCCCATTTTTTTGTTTTCGCTGCGCTGAAAGGTACCCCCCCCCCCCCATGCACACAATGTTGCCTCCAGAAATGACCTCCTTATATTACACTCTCAGTGGCAGCGTCTGTGAGCTCAGGCTCCCAGGGGGCCACGGTGACACGACGGAGTCACGCAGGAAGGGGAGAGGGCTGCAGGAGGCTGCGCGGGGGGGCGCCACAGTCGGCGCGGCAGCTGATAAGAAGCCGGAGCCCGGTAAAGCCTCCTCGTGAAGCTTTTAACTTACTGAGTAACGGCACAGCGCAGGGCACTTTGCTAGCGCTTGATAGGAAGGGTATAGAAGCGTGTGACACAAACACAGCCTGATAGGGGAGGCGCTTAGGATGCCGGGAGCTGCACGTAGTCAGCCCGCTACGACTGGTTGAATAAGGCACCGGAAAAGCCCAGGCTGGGGAAGACGTGGCACCTGGGGACGGGTGGAGAAGAAAGTGACCAGCCAAAGCCGAAAGAGGCGTAGGCATGGGTTTGGCAGATCAGAAGGGGGGAGGGGGTCCCGCACAGGGTGAGGTGCACACGCCAAGGCCCACAGGGAGAGCAGAGACAGGGCGCCCAGGAAGCGGGAGAAAGAACGGCTGTCAGAGGAAGGGAGGGGGAAAGCAGGCGCATCAGCAGGGTCTGAAAATACAGCCTAGGAGCATGAGTGCCTGCCTGGAGAGCGCAAGGTCCTGAGTTCAATCCCTGGTACCAAAACAACCTAAAAGTAGTAAAATAAAATACTTTCCAAGTCGCAGCAAGGAAGCTAACATCACGCTGAGGGCAATGGCTTAGCACGGAGGTGCTCCAAATGCGGTAGCAACACAGCCCCACTAGTGAGAGCCTCCAGGAGAGGGGAATCCCCTCCAGGGAAGGGACCAGAGACCAGCAGGAAGGTGTTCGAGCCCCGGACCGTGAGCTCCAGCGCGGAGCAGGAGCCTGCGCCAGTGCCTCACCGAAGGACTGCAACATTCCTGGGTAGTAAGTCACCCACCAGGTGTCTCTTTCCACAACATATGTTTCTTCTATTAACACAGAGTAATTCTTTTACAAAAAAAAGTTTTGTCATCTGTATTTGTGTCCTAGGTTTCAATAATGAAAATATTCAAGTGTTTAAGAACTCACCCTACTCCTGAGAGGGTTCCAGCAGCCGAACACTTTAGGGGCTGAGGGAGCCCAGAGAAAGGAAGGCCAGCGCTGAGGGAGCCCGCAGTGGGGCAAAGAGTTAAAATTTTCAGGTTCCTTAAAAGTCAGGGTGACAGAGGACGGCTCTGAAGAGGAGACGTTCCAGCTGGCCCAGGTCTAAGGGACCACGCTCTGGACAACAGACAGCGGGAGCTGTCGGGGACACGGAACGGCCTCGTGGTGGACCTGACCATGACCTTGGGGATGTGCAGGACTCGCTGGTGGCATGACGTCAGCTCAACGTCTCGAGGACTCTCGGTGTCTGTCAGCCTCCATCCCCCAAGTCTGTCACGTGAAGATGAGAATGCTTGTCTCCTACCTCAGGTGCTGTAAGGGAGAAGTCAGGCGACTGCCGTTGTGTCTGCCACATGTTCACACGGCAGCTTCCTCTGCTGCACCCCCTGCACCCCGACTCGGGGCTCCATGGCCTCCAGTGTCAGCGCTGGCGTCTTTCCTAGTGCCAGATCTTCAGCTGGAAAGGAGCACAGAATGCCACTGCACCTCTCATCCCCTAGGTGGGCAGCAACCACGGCACTGCGTCTAAGGAAAACTGTGTGATCTCTCACTGATCAAAGCCTTACCTAAAGGCTGTCTTTTCTGATTGAAGTCCTCTCCATGCCTAGAGAAATTTAAAAACAGAAAACACACATTGGGGCATTAGGAAGAGGTTCAGAGGGAGAATTCTTGGAAAGGTAAATTACTGTTGGCTTGTATCTAACAAATTACATCATATTGGTATGAAAACACTAACATGGTACTTCAAAACATTGCAAATTTTAATAACCTTATTGTTATTATTTTTGTTTTGTTTTCCCACAGTACCATTTCATCATATGAAAATCAAGAATGCCTGGTACTGCGCAGAGATGCTAATGGCTTTCGACCCTGAACTTCATTTATTTTGAAGGGTTGAGTTACCATGCTCGCAGGGGGTAGCACTGACCACTGGTGTCTTCCACCTGTTGTTTCCAGAGCTACGCTTCATGGCGATGGATCTCAAGCAGAAGCAATGGGAAGCTGAGTGACACTGCACAACGACAGGAACAGGCCCTGCTCTGTCGCCGACTGCAACGCCCACACGATTTGGAAATGCAGCTGCTCAGTACGCACCTGGCCGTCTGGGGTCAGAAGAGCCCTAACCTCGAAGCTCACCAGACGTTTGGCCTAAGTACACGTCACAGGACCTGCAAACCTCAGTTTCCCCACCAGCAAAATGGAGACAATAGCAAGTGTCCTGCTTGCCGTGGGCATGATTATCTCCAAATGTTGGGGGCTTCACAACGCTTAGAACAGATCCCAGCATACAGCGGGGCTCCAGAAAAGCCGCTGCAGCTCTCTATTATTGATACTAATTCACTGTTGCCTTAAGCAGGTTATCTTGTGACCCTGGACTGTAAATGCCCCATGCAAAGTCAAGGATTTGGGTAAGAATTGGTGTGTGCCTAATGTAATCATTCTTACACAGCCGCTAATATTTTTGCAGGAAAATATTCTTGTTCATGAGGCCCTAAAAGAATGACATCATAAATGAAGGAATTTAACGTAAATTTGTGATTTGGTAGAGATATTCTGACTTTAAGAGCATAAATATCACAGGATCCAACCCCTGGCGAGTTGGTGAAGAGCCCTTCCGCGGGAGCCTGCCACACGTGCACGATGCAGACACAGGCGTGAGCACCTCTGCGCACCAGGCTTGCACCCGGGGGTCAACGGTGCGCTCTCAAAACGCTAGGCACCTCCTGCCTTTTTGTTTCCGACACAGACAGATGGAAGGTTTTGTGTGGAGGTGGCGCTGGCAGACTGGGAGCCCCGCGCCTGCACTCACCCTGGTCTGTCTCCTTTCGCTTCATGGCAAGCCAGCTAACAGCAAGTGCATGCCTCGGCTTCCTCCCCCACAGCTCGAGGGACGAGCCTGTCTCCTCAGTGGGTTATTGCCGGATGCTAGACAAGTTAGCAGACGCAAGTTCGTGGCGTTCGGCCTGGGCCCAGCTAGGCAAACGCACTGCATCTTAATAAGTGCCAGCCTGGAACATCTTAGATTCCATCTTGCTGCTGAGGCCACCAAGGCATTGAGGTGAGGACCGAGGCTCGGTTCCCTACATGCGGGTGGGCCTGAGCCCATTCCTCCCACAAAACTGACAACATGGTCTCCCTCTATGGACTTACTAAGTGTGGCAAGGTCTCTTGCAGGCAGCGCAGAGCATAGGAACCCCAACTTCTGACAGTAGGAGACCCCACTGTGTTTCAATTTGTGACCCATTCACTGAAGCAGGGATCAATGTGAGAACCAAATGTCAATCGGTAACTCTGCTGCTGACGCAAACCATAAGGGAACAGAAAGTCGCCTCTCTTCCTATGGTTTTTCTGCCAAGAATATTGAAGAAAATGACATAATGTAAATGCCATATGTCTAAATGTATTACTCTTCCATTTAATCATCCAAAAAAAGTCTCCCTGGCCTGTCGTATTTGATATCAAGTCACTTACGCCCTGGACTCAGGCCCTTCCTCCGTGTTCGCCCTCCTGTGTTGTCATCCTCGGTGAGCAGGATCCATGGCACCCCTGAACTTTGTGCCCAGGAGGGCGCTCGGTTTGGAGCAGGGATGAGATGCAGCGGCAGCACAGGAGGTGGACTCGGCCTTGGCAGGTGTGGGCGACTCCAAGGGAGAGAGCTAGCGCTTAAGTTCCTCAAGTACAGTCGAGTGCTTAATTGCTATGGCTCAGAGAAAGCTCTGCAAATCCCAGGGAACTGGTAATTACACTGTCAGACACACTGCAGCACAGTTTAATACTCCACAGGTCCCCATCTCCTGCAGCCCGAGTGGGGCTGGCTTTTGCCAAGTTCTGTGTCACAAACATAAGCAGTGGACAGACCCTGCAGATGGCAGCCAGGAGGGACGCCGTGGGGGGAAGCCCAGTCGGGGAGGCGTTCTGGTCGGCCCTGGTGGGGTGCAGCGGAAGGACACTCCTGAGTCGTGGGATGCGTGTGGACTTGCCAGGGTCTGCCCGTCACCCAGCAGACTGCCTGCAGAGCGGCAGTCCTCTCACTGGAGATCATAACTTTTCAGACTCCACTTACATGTTTCCCACAGAGAATCCACCACGGTTGTGGCTATGGCTCTCCATTTCCAATAAAATTTGCTAACTGTTACACCAAATCATCAGGGGAATCGCAGCCCAGTGATGAGTCACTTAATGATGGGAACACTTCCAAGGAAGGTCTTCTTGAGTGACGCCGTGTGGCCCCCACGGCGTGTGCCTGCACAGCTCCTAGATAGCACACCCAGGCCGCACAGTGCCCGCCTTCAGACAGGCACCCGTCACTGGCCAGAGCACTGTGTGGCACAGTGTCATTACACGGAGATACATCCAATCAAATGTGGCATTTGCTTAGTGACCGCAGGCAGCCGGGCCATCCTCCTCCAGTACTCTCTTGGCAAAACTGGGTCAATCGTACTGACAGGGGTCAGATTATTAAACAGGGTGAAATTGAAATGCTACCATTCGTCCTTCCTGGGAAGGCTTCCTTTCCTCTTCTCAGCCCCAGGAGATCGGGCGGTGTTCTTGGCCCTGTGAGGTTCCTCATTGGTTGTAGTTCTTCAGAGCTACCTGTGTTACCCATCTGAGCAAATTCTACTTTCTCTAAATCAAGGGAGGCCTGTCTCTGTCTCTCGTACCTAAACAACAAACTGTCATATGTATGCAACACATGTAAGCATGTTTGATAAACACACAGATGCATTATATGTACTGTCCACTGGGAATTTACAGGCCAGCCGCCATGTCACGCTTAGGCCACGTGTGGCTCCTCCACATACGTGGTTTGTGGACACAGTCCCTCTCTGTCGGTGCCTTGCACTCACCTCCTGTCTCCCTACTCTACTTTTCTATTTTTAAATGCATTTTTCTCTTTCCAACATAGCTTACAACTTTTGATATATTTTATAATTTTATTGTTTATCTTTCCCTCATCCCCAGTCCCTCACTGGAATGTAAACATATGGCATGAGT
This sequence comes from Capromys pilorides, assembly GCA_004027915.1. Classification (NCBI taxonomy): domain Eukaryota; kingdom Metazoa; phylum Chordata; class Mammalia; order Rodentia; family Capromyidae; genus Capromys; species Capromys pilorides. Next base: position 35,007 of record PVKN010001045.1, on the reverse strand, counting down.
CAAATGCCTGGGACAATCTCTGACTCAATAAATGTGTGTCTAATTAATTAGCTAATTAGTCAATGAGGTATAACTGAATATTGGTTTCTTTACAGCCACTGCTTTAAATCCACCAGGCCACCAGACCAACCTGGCAGGACCCGCATGGTGGAACGCTTGCTGCCTTCACTAAAGTTCTTTTTAAGTGTGGCCTAGATTTCCACATCGCGCTTTGCCCAGCACGAGGACTCAGTCAAATGACCCAAGAGTGGTCTGACCCTGGACATTCTAATTCAGTTCCACTTAAGATCCTAAAAGCAATGTGTGGGGAATTCCTTTCCTCGTCCTCTGCCAATCGGAGTGCACGTTTATCTAATTATTTCCTCTGCGGGCTGGCCCAGCTCCAAAGGAGTGGCCTCTCAGCACTAAGGCATTTTCTTACCCACTCACTCTGCACAACTAAGAGACAAAGAAGACAGCTCTCTAGGGAATTAAACTGCACTCACATAAGATGAAGACTTTTGACTCACAAAAGCAAGGATGGTCAGAGGCTACCTCAGATGAAGCAGTTGTGCAGCTGAGTAATCCAGACACGTTGGTCCGAAGTGACTGCAGACACCATCACTGGTGCCACTGCCCCGGAGCTCCACGGAGATCACAGGACCTCGACGAGGGTCTAGGTGGCCCTGAGCCCTCCCAGTGCTATTCCATTAGTTCTGAGGGAAACTCCAAGAGCCAGGCTGTCTCTTGGCCTTGGCATGACCTTGGTCTTCGAGTCCTTCCTCCCAGCCACCTGCAAGAGGCTGTCAAAAGCCTTGGGACTCTAGGGTAAGCAGTGATCCGCCACCCCTGACTCCTCCAGCTGCACACTCCTGTCACCATCCTATGGGAATGCAGCTGATCACGTTCTTCAGAGCTGAGGGAGGCTGTCATTGGCTGGGCGCAGCACGGTGACTCCAGCCTCAGAGCCAGCTCAATAGTGGATGTTGGAAGTCTTAAAGGAGCTCTAGGGCTCTAGCTAGAGTCAGCGGGAGAGAACGCCACGACTGATTGTTGATGTCTGCTCTGGCACAGTACAGAAGAGTGGAAGTGCCCTCACTAGCCAGCAGCCTGTCAATGGCGATGGCATCCTGTCAGCCACTCCAGTGCACTAAGGCACAGAACAAAGGGAAATGTTCACTGCCATGTACTGTGTTGAACACGTGCTGGGTGGACCCTTAAGCACTCACCCTCATCTTTTAAGAATACTTAGCATTGTCCTGTGTGACTAATAATTCTTAGACCGGAACTTAATGGTGGTCTTCATGTTGACAAGCGTGTCTAGCATGCTTAGGAGGCGTGACCAGCAGCTGAAAGACTCAGATACCCAGAAGCCACCTCCCACTTACGGACCCCAGCATCCAGTCTGTAGAGGGCCAGGGCGACCTGGCGTGCCCTCAGTCCCTTCCAACTCTTCCAGTCCCAACTTCTTCCACTCAAGCGCAGATGTGCTGAACAAAAGTCATTGACGAAAAGGGATGAAAGCCACACACAGTTTCCTCACCATAAATACCCAGAGGCTTCATGTTTGCTGTCATCCTGAGAAAGGAAAGGGATGCAGCCCAAGTGACCCCTCAGAGACCATCAGGGTAGGCCTTGGGTCTCCTCCCCACAGGGGAGTGCAGGCGGGGACATGGTGCGGGAGCACTGACCCAAGGACGCGAGTCAGGCAGTGTTCTGTGTCTCTAGCAGTCATACTAAAGGCTGCAGACTTGCTGCGCATTCAGTTCTGCCTGGCGCACAGCATCACGGGGCTAGCCCAGTGCACACTCTTGATGTCTTGGCGGCTGCCATTCAGCACCTTAGCCAGCCAAGGAAACTCTGGGGAAAGTTTGCCGACTTCGGTGCAGGCCGTCTGTCCATCTGTGTAGCGTCAGGAGTGTTCGTTTCAACTATCAACAGCCATTTCTGCTGACAAAGAACAGCCTTTTAGTCCCAGGCTGGCCTTGCTCACAAGACGGTTAGGCTAGAAGGCAGAGGGCTCTCTCCACTCCATTTTTCTAGGCTTCCTTCTCTGCTTCCTCCAGCGTCTGTGCTATGCAAACAGTAGAACTTTGGAGAAACCCAGGACCATTTGGCCAGTGGGACATCAAGAAGACTCAACCTTATCAGAGGAGCATCTTAGATATTATCCCTTGGCTAGACTGTGCTGGAGAACACACTAAAACTCAAAGATCTAGCAATGGCATTTTATTCTGCTGCATGCTGTATCTGAGTTGGAATAGCCATCACTTAAAAAAAGGTTCTGGGGCCACGGAGACAGCTCAAGGACTTGGGTTGGATACTGCGTGCAGCGCCGGTCCCACCCCCGGCACACTGAGCCAGCCACTGAGACTGGGTGTGGTGGGGCACACCTGCAAATCCAATGCTGGGGAGACTGAAACAGGAGGATCACTATGAGTATAAGCTGCATAATAAGACCCTGTGACAAGTGCATGAAAAAAAGTTTAAAAAAGAATAAGGTTCTGAAAGATGTTGCACCTTTCATATTAAATCTTGTAGGTTAGAAAAAAAAAAAAAAAAGAATTTGCAAGGCTGGCCAAATACCTCAGCAGATTAAAGTGCCTGCTTAGGCAGACACAGGAACTGGGGTTCAATCCCTCACATGCTGTGCTGGCCTTGTGCCAGGGGCCTGCTGAGACAGTGCTTGAGACTGGGCGTGGTGGCACATGCCTGTAATCCCTGCACTTGGGAGGCTGAAAACAGGAGGATCACTGCAAGTCCAGTCTGTGTAGTGAGATCCTGTAGACCTTGTACTGAATACATACAAAGAAAAAGAAAAAAGGAGTTTGCATCGCTGGGGACCACTCGCTGGTGTCAGTGCCCAGGACAGCACCTTGTGTTCTGGATGTCAGTGAGGAGGACCTGGTCTGCCATACCTGTGAAGACACGTAAAGTCACACCTGTGGAGCCCAGGGACTGCCTTGTCAAAGACAATTCTGTGATGTTAAAGGGTGTGACTCAGACTCCTCTAACAAATCTTTTGAGGAAACAGCACCTGAGGCAAGAAAGCATGTTTAATTCCCTGTTCTTTACATTCTTGTCAGCTCCTGGGCTGGAAGAACCAGCCCAGCCTTCCAAGAAGTTCTTCCGAGTAGACCAAGGTGGGAAGCAGTTCCACTTCTCAAATTGTGCTACTGCTTTCTGCCTTCACCCCAGCCCCCACTTCTATTTTCTTACCCCTCAGCCACTCAGAAACTTGAGGGTGAAGTCAACGGAAGGAAAAGCTACAGTCCCTGGCTTTCTAGGGTCTCCTGGGCCTCAGTGGGCAAATTAGTTGTTGCTGCATCCAGAGCTTGCTTTACTTCAATGTCCACTTTAACCAGCTATCTCTTGGGGTGCCTCCCGGCCTTGGTCAACTGGGTAGTTCTTCTCAAGCTGTCCAGTGGCACTGCCCATGCCACTGTCCTGATTTTGCATGGCCCCAGGCTTGGGTACTCCATCTGATGCAGGTTCTAGCTGTGCTCACACTTGTCTAGGACAGCCTGGGACCTTCCCATAGGAGCAGTATTGTGAGAGACACCCCAGTCCACGGGGCTGTGTGTGATTATATGGGACAGGGTTATCTGTTATGGCTTGTGTCTAGATGTCTCCCCCAAAGCCTCATGTAGTCCTGGGGTGGCTTCTGGAATTTGTAATTGATTATTGTGGGTGTGGGTGCTGCACCTCCCCTGGGGCAGGTGATTTGCATTTCAGTGTAAGGAATTTAGCTGCTTTAGCTGCTGCTACTCCTCCCTGTTCTCTTGCTCTTAGCTGCCACCATGAAAGGTTGTTTTCTGCCATGTGCCTCTCTACCTTGGAGCCAACTGAATATGGACTGAAACCTCCAGTAACTGTGAGCTAAATAAACTTTTCCTTCCCTCATTTTGAGCATCAGGTATTTGTCCCAGCAACAAGAGAAGAGCAACTGCGACATAATCCCACACCCGGCACATTCAATGGGGGAGGGGCCACAAGAACGTGGGTGCAGGAAGGCATGACCCACTAGGGTCCACAGCTCCACTAACTTGCCACAATTGACAAGGGAAGAAGGGATGGGGGTTCTTTATTACTGACCCAGGTAGCACAAGCAATGGAAGAAAAGGAGCTGGCAGCAAGACTCCAGCTGCTGCCTTGGCCTGGCTTTGGCAACTAGAGATTGGGTGACACCTCACATTCTCCACACGCAGTGCGGTCCTTGGTATGCATAAATCGGGCATCTGAGAAGCATCTTCTTCACTGTGCCAGTCTCGGGACAAAGTGAGTCCAGGCTGTTCCCCATGGTCACTCACTTCTGGTGTCTGAATTAATAACGTCCAGACATTTTCACAAGCACCTGTTATAGAGGAAAGCAAAATCTTCTCTTTTTCTAATCGTTCAGTGCATCGTGGTCAGAAAGTTGTGGTCAACGGAGACACAAAAGCTTGCAGTGTTCAACCCTCTTTACCAGCCTGAGCGCCTCAGAGGGGAAGAAAACACACCTCAGGGTGTCGGGTGGTGGGTTCTACAGGTGTGACTTCAGGGTAGCCAGCATGCCTCAGCCACAGCCTGTTGCTGGGATGTCACTGCCCTGGGCCAAGCTGGCCAGCACTAGATGCCTGAGCCAAGATCCCCTCTACCTTTAAGTGTTGTGTGCTGTGTGTTTGTCCCACCAACAGATGCAGAGCTGACCCACAGACGCCTCCTGTGTGGACTCGTGGCCTTCACACCCCACCAACCAGAGTGGCACTGCTGGCCGGATGGACTAAAACACACTTACTGAGGAGATATTTGTCCAAGCAACCATCTGTGAGATCAGAGAATCCCAAAGTGGGAAGGAATCTCAGCAGTTTCCTTTGCACTAGCCAGCTTATGGTCTAAGTTATTCAAGACAGATGGACCATCATCCTATTTTAAAGTCTTAAACTGATGTTTTCCTCTTGCCAAATTCCTCTTGCCCACCACACATCTTTTTTATGATATAAAAGAAATTAGAATCTCTAGCTTGCTTAATTCATTCATAACCTATGGAAGGTAATTGGAACCTGGATGTGTTTGTAGAATGTGGCGTAGTGTGTGTGTGTGTGTGTGTGTGTGTGAGAGAGAGAGAGACAGAGACAGAGACAGAGACAGACGGACAGACAGAGATAGAGAGCAAAATAGAGAAAGACACAGAGACAGAGGGAAAGAGAGGCAGAGAAAGGAGGAGGGAAGGGGCAGGAGGGGAAGGGAGAGCTCTTATATACAGTATTGGATCTTCTTGACCAAGATCATCTTTTAAAACATGTTTTCTCTCGCATATGACAGTAAAAGCAATGAGCAGCATTTACTGTGCACCTGTCAAACAACACGCTGAGCGCTGGAATTTGGGACTGCACCCATGACAGTGTGCCAGGCTGCTCTTTGCCGGGCAGTGGGCTCACCGGCGATGGGGAGTATGAAAGACAAATCGCAGGTCAAGGGCCACCATTAGAGCCTGGGAAATTATAAGTTCTGCCACTTCAGGACAGAATGGAAAGCCACAGGGCAAGAGGAGGATCTGTAATATTTCTTATTCTTTTTTAACAGCAGAGCATTTCTTGGGGAAAGAAAGCTCCTGTCTAAGAGGGACAGAAAGGGGCCCAAGTGGGTCACTCCAGTATTTCTCACTCTTGTGAGGGATTCTCCATCACAAAATATTTGAAGATGTAACCTTTGCGCAACATCCTGGTGTTCTTCAGACACTAGAAATCCAATCAAGAACTCCCGGAGCAGACAGAGTGGAGCACCAGGAGGAGGCCGGCTTTTGTGATGGCCGTGCAAGTCCACCAGCAGAGACTGTGAAGGACAGCGCTGTGGGCTTCCCTGGCAAATGGGGGAACCAACCTCTTCAAAGGCCACTTGGCTAGATGAAAAAGGCAGCCTTACTAGCCACATCCTCTCCTTACTGTCTCGGCATCCGGGTTTGCCATAAGAGATGGAAGCGTGAGAAGAGGACAGAGCAGGGCAGACACGTTCCACGGACATCACTCGTATTAGAAACCACTGAAGATCCATGAAAATTACCCTGACCTATTCCAGCATTCAGGTTGGGGAGATAGCTCAGCGGTCTAAGCACCTGTCTGGCAAGCCTGCATAGTGAGACTCTGTACCAAATGAAGCAATCAATCAATAAACAAAAGATTAAAAAAAACTATTCCATGACTCATCTGTGCAATACTGTACAGCATTAAAAGACATGTAATCAGGGCCAGCCAGATAGATCAGTAGATTAAAGTGCCTGCTTAGTCTCGGGGACCAGGCTTTGATCCCTGGCATACCATGCCATGCCAGCCCCACCCCCAAGGCGCACTGAAATGGCAATTGAGACCGGGCACGGTGGCATGTACCTGTAATCCCAGAGCTTGAAAGGCAGAAAACAGGAGGATCATTACGAGTCCGATCTTGTAGTGAGACCCTGAAGACCCTGAACTAAATACCTAAAAAAAAAAAAAAAAAACAATGCAGTCACAAAGCATCGAATGACACAGGGCTCACCATAATCAGGTAACATATCAACAGTCACAAATGAATACTCAGCAGCACTTCTGTGTGATCTGCACGTATGTGTCTACACATACACGCACACGCACACGCACACACATGCACGCACACATGCACGCACACAGATGCACACGCAGAAAAGTTGGGCGATAGTGGTTTCTGTCTCTTTAGCTTTTGATGAAAATGATCATTTATCATTTTTAAAACCAGAAAATTGTACCGAAAGAAAACTTAATTTGAAACACAGTTTAAAGATAGCCACACTGTCTTCCAAAGAACGGAGAGGGGAAGCTAGAACAGAGGCGCAGGCTCTCCCTTTGCAAGGCTGGGGACGCCAAGGCCCAATCCGTGAAGCTGACCTTAACCTAGCGCTCGCACGGAGCTCACGGCAGGGTCGCACCACCCAGGTCTGTCGTTTGTTTTTCTTTTCTGAGCCTCATACATAGAGGAAGCTTTACTTGGAAGACAAATATCCTCATGACAGAAGCGACCCCTTGAATCTCTGCTTATAACAACAGGTGACCACCGAATCAGGGGCTGGTTAGAAAGACCCTGCCCAGGCCCGCAAGCTCCCTGACCTCCGTCCAGGCAGCCCTTGGCCACATGCTCACCAACGACTTGGGACAGAGGACACTCAGCCCCGCCCCGCCCCCACCCCCAGGAGCTGAAATCAGGAGAGCCAGTCTGGCTTCCGGTTTTGAAAGCCAGTTGCTGGAAGAGGTTGTTTGCTGCGACCCTCCCCCACGCCACCCTTCTAGAAGCACAGCAGGGAAAGGGGTCAACACCCCAGGGCATGACTCTCAGCAGAGCCCACTGCAGAGCCCTTCCTGGCCAGGGTTTACCATGGGTGCATCAGCTTGTGGGGAATATTCAAATATGTATACATTTATACCCTAATTGCCATAAATATTTACATTGCCCTTATCAGTAGATGATATTATATATTTGTTTAGGACTATAATTTACAGTGCTCTCCCCTAATTGGGAGATGAAACAGCTGTTTGAAACTGAACAAGAACATGACATGTGCCTTTGACTGATCGCCGAAGTGGGGAAAAAGATTAGAAGTATTTACTTTAGGGTTTCCAAAGTAGAGTCTCAGCTCCGGGCAGGAGTGGGATGGACCTTAGGAATCCCCTGCTCTGGAGGGTGGTGGAGATGGTCGCCGAGCAGGTATTTGCGATGGAGCGACACCTGTCGCCAGCTTCAATAGGCCTGGGCGGTCGCACGCTGCAGTTCCCACGTGGACCGCGCCCTTTCTCTAGTCACAGTCTTTGCCGCTGCATAAGAAGCCAGGCTCCACGAGCCACGCGTCGAGCTTGGTTTGCTAAGCTGCTCACTAGTGAGGCCAGAGAAGCTCTCGATGCTCACTGCTTACTCCAGAGGGAGAAAAGGCCTCATTGTTTCAAAGTATAGAGCCATGAAAATAAAATATCTAATTTTTAAATGGTTAATTTACATTGTGTTATATGGCATACAAGTAGGGTTAAAAATGACTTAAAATCAAAGGTTTTTTTTTATTTACTTAAACTGCATGTAATGCCAATATTTCTGCATGTATTTACATACAGGAACAATAACAATTTTGGGGCAGCTCCCCCCACGTAGCAACTTTACTGTTTATGTGAAAAAGTGACTACACTTTGGGGGCAAAAAATACCTTAAAAGTTAGTTCACTCCATAGTATAACCACATTAATATAAGAGGAAATAGCTGTGTTTACAGATGCCGTAGTTAACCACGCATGAAGTTTCATTTAAAAATCATATATGAAAAATTTATTGTATGTAAAATGTGATCACTTAAAAATTTTCTCAAAAACATAGCAGATTTCAATAGATTAGTACCACCTAATTCCAATCTACCATCATTATCAAATTAGCTCAGATTATCTTCAAGGGGAAGTGGTTTTGCACCCAGTGGTAAATACGGTTTTAGCACTCCCTGGGAAGGGTGCAGGGCTGCATGGGGAGTGCGGAAATACCTCTCTGCTTTGGTCCGTGGTATTAAGCATTTTTGAATAACAGCCAAAGAGTTCTTGTCAGCTTCAGGAATTTACTGAGAGCATGCTTTTCAGAAGTGGGGCCGGAATCAAGCTCTTAGCACAAATGTGTGCCACACACCCCAGCGAAGACTCCTTCTAGAATTTCTGCACAGGAGAAATGTTCAGAGTCAACAGAAGAAAACTCCAGAGCCAGCTATCACGGTGCGAAGGTGAATTGGGCTTCTAAGAGCAGCCAAGACACCACGCCTGGAGTGTCGCCCGGCAGTCACCGCCTGAGCCTCTGCGTCCCTGGTCCTGCACCAAACCCACGCTCTTCTGTAGGCTGCGACCTGGAAGAAACCTCGCAGCTTCTCTCTGGCTTCCCTTCCTGGGCAGTGACTGTGCTGCGCTGCACGCCTCCCTCTCGTAGGCGGCATTTAATAAAGTTTGAAGTCACACTTATTTCTGTGACCCTTCACTTCATATTCGCCTCCTCTTTCCAACATTAAGCTCCTTTATGTCAAGGGCCCTTCCCACAGCCCAAGTGCCAGCTGCAAGCTGACACGCAGTCAGCATTCAGTGGTGAGGTGCTGACAGGACCTCAGCTCATCGGAAAGCTATGAGAGGTCAATGAAAATTGTTCCTGTGTCGCTTAGCCCTGTGTCATGCAGAGAAAGTCTTCAGGGGGCCTCACTACCATCACGTCAGCGACGGTGTTCATGTAACTGTTGAATAAATGTCTGCTAAGTGGATTCCTAAACACCAGACTCTTGGGGCAGGCTCACAGGGCGGCTCAGACCTGGAGACCGATCCGCAGCACCTCGTTAGCGCCATGTGTAGCGGTCAGTCGCCTCGCCTCCTGGCTGTGATGAGAATTCATGGAGGTGCCATCGAGGTTAGTTTTTCTAGAGGTCAGGATTCACTGAAGACACATTCTTGGGCAACAGAAGTAGCAGTCTGAACGTTGCCCAGGACCCCTGTCTCGGAACCATGTCACCTCTACAGCAGTGTCTCCCGGCGCCCAGGGGCAGGCCTGAGCCCTCTCTGCTGCACCGATGTCTGCAGTGTGCTGTGGCAGGAAATTCTGACCCACGATAAAGTGGGACTCCTCGCATTTCTCCCTGTCCTTCCAGAAATAAAAAAGATAAATGCACTGGCAGAAGTCCTATCTTAGCCTAATAAAAGTTTCAAAACAAAAAGAACCTTAGTGATTATTTCCTTAAACCCAGTACCTATTTTGTAGACTGAGACACTGAGTCTCCAATACAAGGCATATCCCAGGGAAACCTTGACAGTTAGCAGCACAGCAAGGACCTGACTCTGGTCACCAGCCTCCAGTGATTGCAGCTCGCTAATCTGCCCCATCCTGTGTGCCCCACTATGATCCCTGAAAAATGCTTCCTACCCTAACATTACTCACGCCCTCACCCTGGAGTCTGTAAAGGGCTTTCCTTGGAAAAAGGTCTCCGTGGGCACAATTAAATTAAGGGTCCTGAACTGTGAGGTTGGCCCTTAAGTGTAGTCCTACAAAACCTCCCAAGATATGGGCAATGGGAGATCAGAAACATGGAGGGAAATGGTGCGGAGGTACAGCAGTGAGACATTCCCCAAGGCCAGCCTTGAAGCCACAAATCCAGGCACACCAGCAGTCACCAGAAGTCAGAAGAGTAGGGAGCAGAGAGGGGTGCTGGCAGCTCCAGGACTTAGGCCCAGACTGCGGGCCTCCAGAACAGAAGAGAATCCAGTTTAATAAAGCAGAAATGCTGTGTTCACCCAACAGGATATGGTGGGATGGTACAGCAGCCAGAAGAAAAAATACATGCAAGGAATAGGAGTTGCATTTTCCTGTTTAACAAATTCACAGTCACGGAGTAGAACCACAGGGCAAGATATTTCACATACAGACTGTCCCAGCAAAATAACATGACTTTTCAACCAATATCACTTTTTGTTTAGCACAAACTCTGAGTTAACTGGACCATAACGTATTTTGTAATTTGTATTTTACATACATTGTTAGAAAAAATTCTTGCTGATAAAAGTTTTAGATGCCTTTAGGAGATACCTCTGTCTTATAACAGTGTCTATAAAGATTATTGTTTAGTAGAACACACTTGCAAAGAATGTTGCATACCTCAGGGATGGTGTTAGCAATGGTTATTTCAGGAATGAGTTTTGAAACTTCTCTCCAAATTGGAACATGCGGTGAAGACAGGGGGGCCCCCAGCAGCTGGTCTTCACTGCCACGGTGAATGGGACTAGATCCATGGCACTTGGCCTGTGTGTACTTGGTCGGTATTTTTTAACCTTGAACAAACCTCTCTTTTTAGGCCTAAATCATGGACATGTGCAAACCAACATCCCAAAGAGTTCCACAGCATTATTGGCAGCTAAGGGGCTCTCCTCAGTTTTAGGAGGAAATACAATAAGACTAAACAGCAGAATAAAGAAGAGTGTTTATTACTAAGACTGTATGAAATTTTATTGACCAAATGGTTTTGGCCTAACCAAATATGTTCATGATCATTAATAAGACCCATAATTCTAGGCATTAGCTTCCTGTAGCCAGAGAAATGTGTTTGCTTGTGTGAGCGTGTGTGACAGAAGTTCCCGTACAGGGTACAAAATGGCTACATCATATACAATTAACTCACTAATAAAAATTAAATATTACAATTAAGTTCAAGTACTGATTTGTCGGATACTTCATCACAGAAACCCACAGAGGAAAAGCTCAGTATCTAGCGTTAATGAAAGGAGAAAACATTTCCAAGCAAGAAGGAACTGAAGGTCACGTTTTCTTAAGGAATAGCAAGAATCATGTTCCCTAAGCCATTTAAATGTAACTGTCATTTTATGGGTCAAAGGGGTAGAAAGTTATATAGTTTCTGTGGTTTAATTTAGTAGGTTCCTTGGAACTTCTTGTTCTTAGTAGGAAAATAACTCTCTTCACAGTTATCTCAGTTACTCTATTCTCATTGCTGGGACAAACACCCGACACCAAAAATAAAGGAAGGAATGGTTTCTTTAGCTCCAGTCACTGGAGGTTTCAGTCCATACTCTGCTGGCTCCACGGCGGAGCGGCACGTGGCAGAGGGTGGCCTTTCATGGCGGTGGCAAAGAGCAGAGCAAATGGGAGGAGCAGTGGCAGCGGTGGCCGCAGAGAGCGAGTCTGTCTCCCTCGTGGGCCACTTTACCTTCCGTGGGCCTAACAGGGATGTATGTTAGTACCTGAAAGAATGAGTAGAGAGGGCCAGGGAGTTCGCTCACTGGCAAGCGCAAGGTCCAGTTTGATCCCTGGTACGAGAAAATAAAATCTTAAAAATAGCACGAGTATGGAATTATATCATTCATTTATTTATTTATTTGTTTGTTTTATTTTATTTTTTGCAGGACTGAGGTTCAAACTCATGACCTTGCACTTGCCAGGCAGGCACTTGTGCTACAGAGCTATCTCCCCAGCCCTATACCATTTATTTCAAAAAATGGGTCTTTGGTTTCCAGAACGGCTCACCTGCCTGTGGAACAACTCAATGCTTCAATGGAAGAGCAAATTAGAAGCAAACGGGAGCGGGCGCAGCCACGCCTAGGTCCTGCCCCGCCCCAGCCCCAGGCCGGCTCGCGGGTCTGCGCAGGAGTCACCCTTCTGAACCTTAGCTACACGTCAGCAAGGCGTGCCTGCGGGGACGCCGGTTTCCCACCCTGCACCCTGCTAGGCTGATCCTCCGAGGTCCTTGTCACATCAGAGTAACAGCTGCCAGGCAGCCATCCTCGAAGTTAGTGTGACTCAGAGCCCCTGGGGGATAAAGCAGCATTGTGCGTTGAGAGAAGAGATTAGTACAGCAGTGACCAACGAAGGTGTGGGCCGGGGGCGGCTCGCGTGAGTGCCCTCGGAGGGCTGCACCGGCCGAGCAGCAAGAGCAGGGAGCGGTCATCAGGAGGAGGGAGGAGCGGCCAGGAGCAGGGAGCTCGCGGCGGTCCTCCACAAGAACCGAGCCGGAGGGACAGAGGGAGGGAGTTTGGGAATGGCGGGTCCGCAGCGCCTCTGTTCCCCCTCTCCGCGACCTGCTGTCTCCCGGCTCACCTAACCCCACTCAAGCAGGGGGCAGGAGAAGCCCCGGGTGCGCTCTTGAGAACTCAGCTCCTGGGCAGTGGGCCGTGGAGGTGAATGCGGAGAAGACAGCACGTCCAGCCCAGCTGCGGGGTCTCCACCGCGCCCCAGCGCTGGGGGCACCCGCAGTAGGAAGGTGACCGTGCGCCTTACGGCCAGCCGGTTCCACGTTCTTTTTCTTGGAGTCAGGACTGGGTCTGCCTGGCACCAAGGGGAGAGGGTGTGACCAGGGCAGTAGTTACGGACCGTCCCGCTGTTCCAGATGCGTCCGCAGGCCGCTGGCGTAGGTGATGTCCGTGAGCCACACTTCCGAAGTCTTTTCTCCAATGTCCCATACCTGGCAGGGGCTGGGCTGGGAGGCGCTCGGAGAAGGACTGATGGCCGCGTCCCTGCTGGCTTCACACCGCCCCCGCATGTCCCTGCGGACACATTAGAGGTTACCTACATGAATATTCAGTACATATGCAGTAAACATGCAGGTGGACGCGGGGCAACAGTTAAGCCTCCGAAGTCACAAAGCGCTGCGCCCGGGCCAGTGCCCGGGAGGTCTACAGCCCAGTGGCCTTTGTCGAGTTTAACCCTGACTCTAGCTGGGGGCATGGGGGAGGGGCAAGACAAAGGTGCCTCACGACTGGGGAGGCCGGAGTGCTCCTCTTTTTAAAAACTGTGAACCAATCACTATACAATCTGAGCTGGCACGGAGAGGAGGCCAGGGTGTGAGTGAAGCTGACCGGAAGAGACCAGAGAAAACAACTCCAGCCTGTAGCGGTTAATGAGCCGACACTCTTCAGTTTTCAGATACTTCCAATGCCACCGTCCCGAGTGTACCTACCTACTGCAGCCCTGGCTTAGTGCAAATTCTCAGACGGAGAAGCCTTCCAGGTCCATGCGTCAAGGTCGTTGGGTCCAAATCAGAATCAAGCAGAGAAGCAAGTTTCATCTTCCCGCCGCTCTGGTTTTAAGACAGCACCGCACTGGCATGTGTTTGCTAAGGACCGGACTTGACGTTCTCCTCCAGCACTTGGTGCCATCTGGGCGATGCTCTGTGGTTTGAGGGTGCCAGGGTGGACAGGGCCATGCCTGGCCCAGGGGCGCTGAGAACAGATGCCGCTGGCCCACCTGTTCAGAGGTGCCGTAAAGCATGTTTGGAAGACTGACAGTGCAGGGAAAATGAGGCTGGGGTTTTCTACGGTCCTTGTATTGTTTCCTAGCTAAGCTCACTTTCTTAGCCATTTCTCCTCCAGTAGACATCTCCTCGTATTCCTGCGTGTCTCCCACGCAGTCTCTTACATTGCACCTAATCTCAAGCAGCAGCCTAGTGAAAGTCACACTTGAGAACATCACAGGCCACAGGACCGGGGACAGAGTCTCAGGTGAGCTGGGCCACACTTTCCACAACAATCTAGAGCTACAGCATGACCAAGAACAGAGCCGATCCATGCAGTCCTTGAGGCTGGAGTCACAGCTGGGGCCCAGGTAGCCGACCGGACATCTGTCCAGACCATGTGGAACGGAGCCGAGAAGGGGTCTGCATGTGTGAGCCACTCTGAGCCCCCACCGCGACGTCCCTGCGTCCTTGGGCTATGTCTGCTCCCTTTCAGTAGTTGGGGTTTCACCGCGGGTGCAGGAAGCTTCCAAGTCCTCAGCTCAGGGATCCTCTCTCACCAGCTTCAGGGTAGCTGCGCCTCAGCACGCGGCACTTGATGGCAAGCCCTCCCCTTCTGGTGAAGCTCACCACGTGATACCTGTTCCAGGCCACAACAACGGCAGCAGTAACAACAGAAAGCAGCTTAAACACTGGCCACGAGAAACGGTCCATCGGCGAGAGTCGGCAACAGCCGCTCCAAGCCACAGAGCACCTCTCAGCCTCGAGGAGAGAAAAACAGAGCCCCTCCAGCAGCCGCTGTGCAGCCCGAGGCCGCAGGGGCCTGCTGCCCTCCCAGGTGCAAGCGTGAATTTCTTCCTGCAGTCTTCAGCCGGCCGCTGAGCCAGGAAATGCTCCCCTTGGCAAGCCCCTTTCCGGGCCCACCGCACACCTCCTGGAGTTTTCTGGACACGAGTAACTCCAAGCTGAGAGATGTCCGATCTGCATCACCACCAACATGGAGGGAAGTGTTCAGACGGCCACTAAAGTCCCTGTGCCTCACGAGCGTGGGGCACATCTGGTGGCTTGACAGCCCTGCCCAGCCTCAGCACAGCTGCAGCTTCCCAGCATGGCTCGTGAAGGGGAAGCAGGCATGATTATTCTGTCAAAACACATTAATGTATTTTATCCTGCCGTTGCAGTTGCTTAGTGGCATTTGATGAAACTGAGGAGATCTTAGGTTATGAAATCTACATTTCCTGCTTCTCTTCGTTTTAAAAATATACACAGCATAAACGTGCATGGGGACATTGCGTAAGCTTCTTGCCAACTCCTCCCCAACTAGTGAATGAACTGGCACCCACATCAAAAAATCTGTCCTGGCTCCTTTTCTCCTGACCATTTGCTGAGGAAATAAGCTACTCAGAGAAGCAATTAAACACAGGCCCGTTTTGGGCCTCAAAACAAAGATGACCTTTCTCTTACTTTAGCTGCAAGATCATTAGCCTCATTATTTGACATCCTTGTAAAAATCTGCACAAAAGTATAAATATCACATTAATGGCATCTGCAGAGGGTGCTAAATTGGGAAATGCCATGGCCATTGTTAAGGATGATGACTTATCAGGTGGCCAAATTCAATAGCAGCCCCAGTGACAGGGACAGATGGAATAGAGAGAGTTATGCTTGTGAAGAAGGGGAAAGGGGGTATTGAAACTTAGAGGGGATCTAAAGCCCAGATGCAGAGTGAGCTGGGACCCACAAACCTGCTCGCCCAACATGGTTGCAGCGGACGCCACTCCTGCACAGGAGGAATGGGGGAGGAGCTACTCTGAGCTCCACAAGTAGAGGCTTTGTGTCTCAGAACAGGTGGCCTTTTCTTTCCAACTTTAATGAGACCGCACCTGGCATGGGCTATGCAGGTCTGGAATGGCACCAGAAGGATGTACAAAATAATAATAATAATAATAATAATAATAATAATAATAATAATGCTTATATGTTAAAATTTAGGATTCTCTTTCAAGAAAAAAATATAACTTCCTGTATTTTTCAGCAACTCCTAACAATATCCTAGCTGCTTTCATTGATTTGACTCATATTTGAATATATGTGAAAGAAATGTGGATGTCCAGGTGCTTCCAAAGTAAACATTTTCAGGCTCAAGCTCTGGCCTGCACTTGGACACCCCATTTCAAACCTGCCCTGTCCTGGTCTCCCCAGCTAAAGTTGGTAGGACTTCACTCCACTTACTCAGATTTTAGACTAATCCGTGATCCACCCACGCTCTTACAGGGCACGTGCACATCCGGTCAGTTTCTACTGGGTCCAGCCTCAGGTGGAACTTCTGGCCACGCGTCACAGCCCCCACGGCCACAGCCCCCACGGCCACCACATGCCCTGATCATGTCGCCCTCTGCCCTAGACAGTCTCCATAGCTTCCCAGTCAGGGGTATGCAGGCCAAGGAAACTGCAGGAAGCTGGCCTCCTGGTCTCATGCATCCCATCTGTTACCCTGCCTTGTGCTCTCCCTTCAATCCACGCTGGCCTCCCCACCCTGGGGTGACACCCCAAGACCACACTTGGGGTTCCCTGGCCCACAGCTGCCTGACCCAGCACGCATACAGTTTGCTCTGTTTTGCTCCAGAGTCACCTCTTCAGGAAGACCCTTCCTGACTGTCCTGACCAAAACTTAAACTCACATGTGTACCATAGACCCTCTCCCTACCTGCTCCCTGCCTGGTCTTTGTAAGCTGTTCTTATTATTACTGCAGATCCTCTGCATTCTGTCTCCCCTCTGGTTCAAAAGCCTGCACATACATTCCTGCCCTCAGGTGCTTTTCTGTTTTCTTCTCATACCTAGAACAATGCCAAGTGCAAGAAAACTTCATGAATGTTTACTGGGAAGATGAACACCATTTAGGATCTGATGGCAGCGCTAATTTTCATAGTCAAAATATTTGACCAGAGATAGGAATTTCTAATGCATATTTAAGCTCAAATCCAAAGAGCACCTCTTAAATCTCTAGCAGAGCTGGATGCACTTTTAAGGAACTTCCTTTGTGTACAGGGCAGTGACCCCCAGCCAGGGACCTGCCAGCATTTTCTGCCCCAGCATGATGTCTAGCTGGGATGCTGCGCTAGTATTATTTTTAAGTGGAGGAAATACGTTTCCAGAAGCGTGAAACATTTAAAACATGAAAAATCTGAGAAGTGAGGAGAGTGAAGCTGGGACCGTGAAGGCCATGGGAAGAGGAGCGTGCGCGCTGCCTGGCCGTGGCCTTGCCCCCTGCGTCCTGCTGCCACCGTGTACAGTGGTCTGGCAGCAAAGACCTGCCCCTCTCCTGCTAAAGAGGGCTGGCAGCTCGCTCTAGGCTCAGTGTTGCCTGGCAGGTGTCGTTTAGACTCTGCCAGCCCAAGCCGGTTCCAGATGTCGCGTTCTCAGGTACCAGGTAGACATCCTCCACCTTCCTGGCCCAGGCCCCCTCAGACCTAAAGAAGACCGCAGAGTGCTTTGCTTATGTGTGTTGTACCTGTTGGGATCTGCAAAATTACAAAAACTACGATTTAAAAATATTTCTTCATGAAATTATTTAACAAAAACTTGCGAATGTGTTATATATTAGCCTAAATAACATGTTGAGGAGAAATAACTGTATTTTTCAAAATAAAAAATGTGACCGAAAGAATAGCCCTGTTTTTAAATAACATTAATAGAAAAGGGCTCCATTATCCTATCTGTTCCTGGCTTCTGTCACTTAAGACAGGTTGATTTGGGTGAAGCATATGAAGGAACTACTCTGTTCCCCAGATGCGTACTTGGAAAAACACAACTGGCTTAGTAACATTTTAATCTCGCGGGCGCCGCTCTTCTGCAACGGCACACAGAAGTTGGCGTGTGCTGTCCTCCAGCAGCTTAGCTGGGGTGTGCACTCTGAAACCCCAGTCGTGAGCTGCTCCCGTTCTTCAGTAAAATCTGTGGGTCCGTCTCCCATTTCCAGCAGTTTCCTCACCCATAACCTTATAAGGGCTGTGCAGTGGACGTTTGGAGATGCTGGTTCACTGATTTCTGAAGATCTTCCAGCTTTTAAAAGCCTATTATCAGCACCACTTTTACATTAAAATGAGCTGAAGAGCAAGAAGACTGACAAGCTCCAGTTTCCAAAAACGCTAATTTTGTTGGAAAGGTGGAGTTGTGTCATTGACAACCACCACTTTGGGGTTATTTTTCCAAAGGCCTTGGGTGACCTCTGCCACACCTCATCGGCTTCCACCGGAGGCAGGTTTGTATTCCCGTGGGCTTCGTGTGAGTGCGTCTAGGAGAACTTCCCACACAGCATGCCTAGGAGAAGGCCACTTCGGTGCTCGAGGTCAGCATCACTGCTAACGTCACGTGTCCTGCTGAGGCGCAGGCAGCTCCTCTCTCCCTGGTCCTGAGTCACCGCTGCCAACGTCAGCGCAGCAGTGCGAGGTGAGCAGTGTCCTAGCATGGCCATGGAACAGTTTTGACCACCTGCCCACTGCAGTTCTGCGAGAGGGCCTCGGCATGCTTCGCAGCGGCTGCACTTAGCACAAATGCTGCCTGCCTAACCCACGCCTCTCCTACAGAGTTTGCCTCTGACTTCTCCAAGCCCCTGTCCCTCAGCTATACAATGAAGACTGTAATAGTCAACTTTTGCGTTTCTGCTAAAGCTGCCTTGACAGCTGGTGGAGCTGTGTGGAGCCAAGCAGCAGATCTGGGAGGCTTCCCTGGCCTGGGGTCTTCCCTGGGTAAAGTCTTGGTGAAAGGCAGGCACTAAGCGAAGCGCGGAGGTGTGTGACCTGTGCTGGCTCATGGGTTTGCATTGCACCCATGGTGTCACCCTGAGGCCTCCCGAGCCTCAGATGGCTGGACTATGACTCCCGGATATCAACCCTAGAGAAGTTGCTGTGCGATTTAAATGAGATAATACACACAAACATGCCTGGCAAACCACCAGCCCAAAATAAGTAGTCAGATTGTGGCTAGCTGTGACTATTACAATTTTCATAGCTCAGCTCAGTAGCACATCCTAGGGAACACTCTTCTCATCTTCTGACAAGGGCGCCCCATTTTAAGGTCTCATAATCCCTGTGTCTCTCCTTCATCACATGTGCGACAGCTGCAGTGTTATGTCTAGAGATGCAACCGTTTCCTTAAAGCTTGTCATACACATCGCCTCTGAACTCTGTACGAACAGGCGCAGGATCGGTCTTGCTCAACGTTCTGGTCCCAACACCTGGCACCTAGAGCTTTTGCTCTAATCTATAATCTCCCTGAACTTCGTTCGCCTAGTGCTTATGACTCCAGTCAGATCTGTGGACCAGAAACAGCAGCCCATCCTGGGAACTTGCTAGAAAGGCAGGCTTCAGGCTTCGCTCCTGAACTGCAGGAAGAAAATCTGTGCTTCAAGAAAATCCAGGGGTCAGCCACACCTCCACTGCAGTTCACAAGGGCGGATCCCTGGCTGCTGCTCACTACTCCTTGGGTGGGGGAGGAAGGACAGGGAGGGAGGAAGAAGAGGAGAGGAGGGAGAAGAAAGAGAACAGGAAGAAAAGGAGGACGGCAGAAAATGAAAGAGGGAGGAATAAGAAGAGGAAGGAGGAGAAATGGAAGGGGGAAGGGAAGGAGGGAAGGAAGAGAAGAGGGAGAGGAATGAAAGGAAGAGGGAAAAGCAGAAGAGGAAGGGGAAGAACAGGAAGAGGACGAGGAGGAGAGGAAAAGGAAGTGGAGCCAAAGCAGGAGCCCCCGTGGGTGAGCAGAGCCCCCTGCAGCCGCGGTCTGGGTCCCCTCATGAGGTCCCACTGCAAAGACCACAGACAGGCACTCCGAACAGTGCTGTGTTCCTTTTCCGGCTCTCACCAGGCTGCTGTTTCCTATTCACATAGGATTTTTTTGAGAAGACTCTTTGGGCCCCAGTTGAATAATTTATCACCCAGACTTTACATCCTCAAATATTCCCTGGAGGAGGAAGAACAGCCTGCACCCACTCCTGGAGGAGTGGCCCCCAGCTTCGAAGCGGGTGTTACTTTTGTTGTTGAGCTGTGAAACGCCAATGCTCACAGGTCCACGGCCACCTCCAAAAGAGGGAGCCAGTCGCACCACCACGCTTCTCCGGCCCTGCAGGTCCCCCACAGCCCCAGAGCCCACAGAGCCGCTCCTGGCGCCCCTTGGACGCTGGCAGAGCCCTGGCCCAGCTCTCCAGTGAGAGTCTGTCGTGTTTAGGGTTTATTCCCATTTGAGGGTGGCAAAGCGCATCCTTTGCTGGATAACGAGACGCAAGGACTCCTGAGAGAACCTCTTGGATCCTGGGTGCGATCCGATACCCTCCATGGGCCCCAGCTGTGCAGGTCTCACCTCGGGTGCTCTCCTCATTTCTGGGTGCTCTCTTCATTTCCAGGTGCTCTCCTCATTCCTGGGTGCTCCCCTCATTCCCGCGTCGGGGCTCTGGCCCTCCTGCGGCAGGCTGGCCTGGAGCTTGGCGTCACTTGGACTCTTTCCAGTCATTGCACTTCCGGATGTGGTGGGCAGAGCTGTAAGAAACACCTGCTCTAAGGAGCAGAGGAGCTGCTGGTCCGTGGAACCAGCCTAGGGACGCCAGCCCCTAGGGCGGCCCTGACCCTCCCCTCCGTACTGACACGTGTTGCCAACTGGAGTTAAGGGCAAGGCAGAGACCAACTGAAAGTTGCGCAGTCCGAGGGTCTATCCCGAGCAGAGGCGCTGGGGACCCAGATGCTGCCCCCTAGAGCCCCCTCAAACGCCCCAGCCCAGTGCAGGGTGAAGGAATCAAGCTCTCACTTCCGTGGCTCCAAATCTGAGCTGTGGTTCTCACACTTACGAGCTGTGCTTCTGTTGCATAATTGTATTTTATTATTCAAACCTCTTCTCCAAAGAAATAGTGTGGATTTGATAACTCCCCCTGGGATTTCGGGAGAACTAGAGGAGATTTTGTCACCTAAGAAACATCCCGGCTAGGCAAATCTCGGGAACGGATGTTGGCATCTCTTTCCCCGCTCTGCTGAGTATACCGTGCTAGATTTTCCTTGCCCCAGAGAATCTCGGCGGAAAAAGGCAAGAAGAAATGGGGCAGGAGGAGGGAAAAGGGTAAAGGGAAAGAAGAAATCTGAAATCTATACTTCTCTGCCAGAGTGATTTAAAGAAACCCTGGCTGTCTAACTAGCAGTTGTGCTAACGCAGTGTTTGGGTGGGTTTCTTTTTTCAATATAAATTCCTTGATGGATTTTGAGGTATTTGATTTTTCCCATTTTCTATGTGAACATTATTCACATTTTAAGAGGTTTTGGTACTTCTCCTACACAATTACTATTGAAATAAATTCTCATGTCTGCCATCTGGACCCGGAGCACGAGAAGGGTCACCATAGCTCACAGCGGAGGTTTTCTAGGGTACCCTAGTGGTTCCAGAGCCCGGTCCCAAGAAGCCACCTGCTTGTTGTCCTTGAGATTCTGGTGCCTTGTTGGAGTACAAAGGGGCAAGTTCTTGGAGAGGGAGTCAGGAAAGGACCGGATCCACGGAGCCAGGCTCCAAACACCAGAGACAATCTGCAGTGTGGGTGACAGAGGTCCCAGAGCCTCTGCTGAGCCTTGCGTCTGTGACAGAGGAGTTCCAGAAGGAAAGAGCTTCTGCGGTCCTTGGGACGTCGCTGCTGTGTGGAACCGGTCGGCCTGGGATGCGGTAAGAGGAGCGAGTGCGGCGCGGTGGCTGTGCAGTGCCGTTGGCCACCAGCAGCAGTCTCACTGCCTGCTCCTTTTACAAAAGTGGCGGAGCGACTCTAAGGTCCTCATCGTGAGCCACAGCGGAGCACTCCTGGGAGCTTCCAGCTCTTGGGATCGCCGGGGCTCCGGGTGGCCTCGTGTCCCTCACCCCTGCAGTCCTGGGGGTGTGGCACAGGCTCCCTGCTTGGTTCTAAAATGAAACCAAGTTTGAGATCCAGAGTCACAGCCTGAAAGCGGCTGGGAGGGAGCATCTAGTGCCACTCTGGGATGACCCCAGAGGACCTTGGCGTTGATGAGACCCGGCGCTGACTGCGGGAGGCCAGACCCAAGCTCTGGCACTTCCGGGAGGCAGGCGCTGGGCAAAGTCGCATCTGCCTGAGGCAACTGCCAAGCGCCTCAGGAAGCAGATAATCCCAGAGCTCCGATCATTTAAGAACGCTTCCCAGTTTGTTCACGTTCTCTGTGTTGGGCACAGCACAAGTCGCCCGACACGCCGGTATCCGCACACGGCAGGAGCCAGCATTTACCCAGCACCCGTCCTAGCCCGGCGCGAGGCTAAGCACTGTACATGATTTTAATCAGCCCCTAAAACCAGCAGCATCCCCAGTGCTCCCTCACTGCGACGGGTTACGGCACTTGCCCGGAGTTTACACAGCCCGCCTGTCAGAGAAGCAGAACGGTTATGGGAAACGCTATGAAAAGTCAGCTCATCGAGTCCCTGTCCCACTCCCCACCCCCACTTTCTATTAAAGTTTTATTATTTTATCTTACTATCCCCAGAACTCACATAATGATAGGGTCAAGATACTTTGTATAAAGTATTTTCTGAATTTGACGTTTTCCTGCCGTTACCCTTGTATACAAAATAGATACCAGAAAGAGATAGCACAAGAAGTTAGTGGCTGTCCCAAGAGTGTCCTAGCATGAAATACAGGACAGTTAGTCAGCTCTGGGGATGTCAGAGGGGCTGATACTATTTCTCAAGTCTTTAAAGACTGCCTGCCAGAAAAGGAGGAAGCCTAGCAGAGGCGGCAAGGGAAGGAACAAACACACGGATGTAAAAGAGAAAGCGGTCTGGAGAAGTGATCAGCCGAGACGGGGCCCTCAAAGCTCAGCCTGCAACGTGGTTGCTGGGGGCTTGTTAAATGCAGGTGGCAGGGCCAGCCTGGGCTGGGCTCTGGTGGCCCTGCAGCCTGGGTGTCTGCGATTTTAAGGGGCCTTTGGGTGACAACATGGGACCACACCGCACAGGAGAGCCCTTGGCCTTGCTAAGAGACGTGCCCAGAAGCCCCCAGCTGTATGCAGAGAGCTTGCTGAGGCCGCAGGACTTGCCCGGAAGGAGAGCCCCTGGATCGGGGAGGGTCCTCCTCCTGTAAGGAGGGGTGGCTCAGTTCATCCCGAAGTTGTCCAGGGGGCGGGAAGGGAGAAACCATGAGTTGGGACGAACCAAGGACTGGGATTTTATTGTCTGCCTGCCCCTCAAGTGCCCTCCCTACTCAGAGGTGGGGAAGGGCCCGAGGCAGAGGCACCGGAACACTGGCTCTTTTGTTGCGGGAGTCAGCAAGCCTGTGTGCGGTGCAGAACTGCTGGCGTTTCCACAGCTCTTTCTCCACTTTGGCCCTGGGCCCTGCTAGCACAGGTGAGCGCCTGGGTCCACTCCTCAGAGGATCTGGGACCCCTGGCACCGGCACGGAGAGGCTGTGTAGGCCCAGGCAGGTGTGCAGGAATGCCAGCAGAGCTGGGTGGCACCGTGTCAGGTGGACCCTGGAGAAACTCTGCCTCTGTTTCTTATCTGATTGCTGTGCTTAGCTTCTTTCACTCTCTAGGATAGAAAATCCTAGGTTGTCTCTGCCACCAACCCCAGCGCCTCTTGATGGGAAAAGCAGCTTGGTCAGGCTTTGCTACTTGGCTCTCTCAGTGTCCCCCACCCTCGGGGAACACCCCCGCCGTCTGTGGGGGTCACACGTGTCCAGAGCTGAGGAGCAGGCAGCTTCCAGGCCTGCCCCCTCCTTTCCATGAGGCTGCTTTGCCAGCAGCAGACAGCTGTGGACTCACATTGCTGGCAGGGCCAGCATGGCCTCCCCTTGGGGCTACAGACAGAGGCTTCGGAGTCGCACCTCCGCTCTCATTGCCACTTCATTGTGGTCTTCTGGAAACGCCTGGAAGTCCCTGCGGTGTCCCCATAGTTATGGGCCAGTGTGACCTGGAAACTCAGTTTTCACTGGAAGGTTTTCATTTTCCTGCAGCTGCCTGGGAGTGAGAGAACGCTTTTCTAGATGATGGGCACTGCTCCTGATGCAAGGCAGGTGACCCGTGACCTGCCTGAAGGCCTGCGCACCATTCTGGGGGGAGGTACGGTACTTCAGTACCCCCTTCCGGATGAGGCTTTGGCTGCCTGTCCAGCAATGAAGTATTTTTCTCCATATCTATTATCTTTCACAAGATCCCAATTAGGGGAAAGTGCCTCAACAGAATGATTAAATTCACAGATTCATTGCAAAACCACTTTGAGAGTTGTGGAAAATGAGTTTCACTGCTAAGCTATCTTGCTTTAAAAAAAAAAAAAAAAGCCGGGCTATGAGCCTGTGCCTTGGATTATGCATCTAGAGCAGATCATACAGTGCTTGTCTCCAGGGCAAGTCTGAGTGTGTCTCCAGGCTCACAGACCCCCTCCCCTGGGGCACAGGTGTTGGGCTCCGTTCCCCAGGACATGGAAGGATGGTCAGAGGCATGCTGGCACACAGGCCAACACAGCATGCCCCTAGACAACAAGGCCTCATCTCAGTGTGGCTGCAGAAAAAGCTGCCCTAAAAGGAAGTGATACGATCCCTTCTCTGCAGGGAAGGTGTCGCACGGACCCAGACTTGGTACCACCAATGTTGAAGGCGTAACCACGGGCTCCACGTTCAGTCTCCCCCGCTGTAATGAAGATATTCAGCACACACAGACCCTGTGCCAGGCGCCGTGTATCCAAGCAGCCTCTCCACTCGCTCTCCAGAGAGCTCTGGACTCAGGTCTCCCGGGGAGGAGGAGCAGGGGCAGGGCTGTGTGCTGTGCCTGGACTCAAGGGCAAGACATCTCAAGACCAAGCACTTGTGGGAAACCTGCCCAAGATGAGCACCACGCAGCCACGCGAGTCTCACCTCATCAGCTCTTTGGGACACTGAGGCAAGTAGCAGTACCCTCGTCTGCACGGCAAGGCTGGGTCTGCGCCGTTCAGCCGACTGCCTAGCTAGATATGAGGGGCAGAGCCAGGTTCCAAATTCACTTTATGTGTGAGACGACACTCGAGCTGTAAGCCCTGGCGCCTGCCTGCTAACTGCACAGACTCACGCTCACATTCTTGCTCTTGTTTTCTCACGTGTACACACCCATTTCTAACTCTAACAGCAGGTTGTTTTGTGCTGGCATCGCTGGTTTCTGTGCCTCTCACGGAGCTGCTGGGCACCGCTCAGGCGGCGTCTCCCCAACAGCAAGCTGCGTTGCTCTGCCTTATTTGGCCTTTGCAGGGCCACTTCAAATGCACCTGCCTGGATTCTCATCTGCATCTTTTGACAGTTGCTAGGCAACAGAAACCAAGGGAGACAGAATGGGGCTGAGCTTGTTCACTCTGCCTGGGGCAAGGCAGGAGAGTATGTGCAAAGGCAAAGCAGGGGACAGTGGTGCTTGGCAGATGTGCGCCACTTGGTTAGAGTGGGATCCACGTGTCAAGCACCACTGGACCTTAGCAACTCCTGGACGATGCTTTTCTAAGAAGAGAGAGCTGCACCAGGGAGAGGGGAAATGACTCAGTAGCCTTTGGTTTCACCAAACAGGAAGTGTAGGGAGGATCGTGAGAGATAGCTCAGGGCGGAGCCTAAGTGGTGCCCAGAGGAGGACAGGCTCGCGGGAGGACCCTCAGTGAGCCAGCAGGGTGTGTAGGGACCGGGCCACACACCGGGCTCCGGAGGCCCATGCCCTCCTGGTGAGCGCCTTCTCTGCCATGTGCTCAGGCAAAATGACCAGGAACGCCTGCGCCCCTTGTGGTTTCTCATTGCCCTGGAGCCTTCTGTATCATAAATGTCAGTAGCAAAGAAAAACGTTTGACCTGTGTGTTCAAAGTGAATGTATGGATCCTATTTAAGGAAGACACCACCTATGTAGCTGCAAGTTATTCCGTGTAAAATTCCCAGGAACCCCACAGCGCCCTGCAGCCAGGCAGACTTTTCCTATGAGAACCGTCGTTAGGATGTGAATTTGCTGTTTATGTCTTCTGTCTCCCAAAAAGTGCTTGAAATGGTTGACATGTCATTCTGCCCTTTGACCAAAAAAGTGCACAACAAACCTCCATGTATGACTTAGGTAATGTTTTGTAACCAGGAAGATATTACTGGAGACGGGACAGATGGGCAGCGTGCCGCCTTCTTGCACGGACAGCCTGGGAAACTCACCGGGACCTCCGGCACAAGGGGAACGAAGCCATCAAAGGATGCCCCAAACGCGAATGCATTCTGCAGAGCACAAGGTGCCAGCTCCCACAGACCAGATGAGGCCGAGTTCATGACACCCGGAAAGTGGCAGGACCAGAGATGGTACGGAAATTGGTGCCTCCTCAGGCTTGGCGGAAAGGGTGTGTTGATGAACAGAGAGACTGACAGAGGGAGAGCGGGAAGGACATTACGGGGAGCACAGGGCCTTCTAGGACAGTGCGACATATCCATGCAAGCATGCAGTGGTAGGTACCAGTAGCATGTGACAAAAGGCACAGAGGGCAGAGCAAGTCCTAGCTTGGACCTCGGACACTCAGCTATGCCGTAGGGACGCTGCCTCAGACCCCACAGGACACCGGAAGAGGCCGAAGGGATCTTCCTGAGCCTTCCCTGCAATGTTTCAGTCAACCTATCATTGCTCCACAGATTGAGTCTTAGCTTTAAAAAGGCAGGAAGGACACACACTTCTGAGCATCGCAGCATAGCTGATGTCCCTGCACTTCCCCTAGGAGGGGAGAAAGCTAATATTCCCAGTGTGGGGCAAATGACAACACTGCGCTGACGTTGTGACCACCAAGGACTCCATGAAAGGTCAATTTAAATGTCTCAGTGGGTTGCAAAGACAAAGCGGACTTTGTCCCTGGTAGGATTCATCCCATGGAACCTAGAGATGGCAGGAGATTAAACAATCCTCTTTATCACTGGCAGATTAACCGGCAAGGACATGCTCTCTCCCTTTATCCTATAGGCTCTGAAGGACAATGGGCCTTTTGTCTTTACACCTGTTGAGGGGAAAGGAGCCCGGAGAGGCGGCTCCTGGGGGTTACGTGAGGCCCCGCGTTGCATTTCCTGCCTTCTCTCTCGAGGGTACATCCTGTTTCACAACATGCCCTCCAGCCAGAAGAACTTGGAGCCCGAGCCCTCTGTATCAAAGGAAAGGAACAGATTCAGGCCTTGTGCGAGGGGAAGGGTGGAGCGTGAGAGCCCTGGCCGGACAGAGAGCGGCCGGCCCGCGGCACGCGGCACGCCTGGGCCTGTGTCTCTCTCCTTTCCTGTCCTGGGCTTCCGGCACAGCACCAGGCACACAGCGAAGACCCAGCACTCTTAGGGAAGACCCAAACCTTGAGGACAACGGCAAGGTGGACACTGACCTCACCTGGCGGCCAGCGCTCCTCGGCGTGAGCAAGCATGTGCCGCTGGCGTCCTCTCTCATGGTGGGCTTGGGGCCTTCGCCCAGAAGCGGCGCCAGGATTCCCTGAAGCAGCCAGCCCCTCCCCCTTTTTCATGGAGAGCATGGAACTGACACTTCCTCTAACTTGAGGGCCCAATCTGTGTCCCCGGCCTAGGCTGTCACAGCAAGAGCCAAAGAACATAAGCCAAGGCTGCACCCACGCCGGTCCGCCTGGGAGTCTGCTGGCGTGGCCTGGCCTGCTCTTCTGCTGCCGGGTTGGTGACCTACCTAGCGAAGCACCAGCCTAGAGCCACAAGAGGCCTTGGCCACTGTTTGGGGACCGGCTCCTTGACTATAAAGCAAAGACAGAGGAAAATGAGCTACAGTTAGGGAGAAAAGGAGTCCTGAGGAGAATGCTCCAGCTGCGGGAGACAGCCAGCTCCCGAGTCACCATGCTTGCCAGCACTGTTGGTCCACGGAAAAGACCACTGAGTTACCAGAGTTCAGTTACAATGTGGCCGTGTGTGCGCTCGGTTCCTCCTGGGTCCATATCCACTGGTGCGAATTAAGCGAGAAAATTCTAACTGTGGCACAGTCTCAACCCCTTTTTGGCCTGTACACCTCGAGGGGACAGATGTCCAAAGGGGGTAAGTCCCAAAAATGTCACACTCAAATCCCAAAAAAGGGCAGAATTCTCTGCTCAGCATTTCACCGAACCATGAACTCAAAAAATTGTTGTGCTTTTGGAAAAGTTGGCCAGGGGCAGAGTCCTGCTGAGCAGATTGAGACATGAGGAATGGACCCGGGGCAGGCCTGGCCCGCATTCTGCAGGCCCAGTGCCACCTTCCCTCACCTCGCAGCTCCACCAGTGCTGGGAGCTGCACTCCAGTGCAGAGGAGCTGGGATTGGAAAAATAACTGCAGCCCATAGCTTGGGGTGGCACTGAGCTCTCGGCCTTACTCCCAACACTAGAGCTGGTAGGCACCAGTGCAGGCTGGGCACTGCACGCGTGGCCCTGGGGCTCCCTCTTAGCAGCCGTCACAGCCTGTAGAGTTGCTCTGGCGAAATCCCCGTCTTACAGTGGAGGACACAGAGCCTAGGCAAAGCATAGAACCTGCCCTGGAGCACCAAGCAGGGTTCAGACGGAGCAGCAGAACTTGGGCTCTGAACACGGCGTACCTTGCCTCCTTTGCAGTGAAGGATGAAGTGGCATCTGATTGATGATATGTGCAAATGAACGATGCAACTAGGAGGGGAGAGGAGGGGCCCACCCAAGCCCCCCAGAGAGCACAGACACTGCGACCTGGGCCTGGGCACAGGCCCTTCTCCCGTGCGTGCGCCCTGCTGCAAGGTGTGTGCCCATGGGCACGCTGGTCCACACTTCTCCTAAAGGGTTTCCAGGCTGAGTCCCCTCCCCGCAGCATCTCAAGTTCTCTGAGCCTCCTCCAGCTCAGAAGGGAAGAGTCAAGTCTGGCCTCACGGGAGCGCCCGACCCTGCCCCTCCGAGCCAGCACCGCTCAGGCCGTCTGCACTCACCAGTCTACAGGACGAGTCCTTGTTTGACATGAGGCCCAGCACTGATGATGGAATGTCAAGGATGAACAACATCAAGCCTCATCTCAGTCGAGAATACTGAGATCCCGAACATAAGAAGCAGGCAGATGCCACCTGTGGCTTGCTGGAGACAACATCAGGAGAGCTGAGCCTGCACTGCTCTTGCTAGGTCCTGGGGGCAGTGCTTGCAATACTTGAGTCTTCCAAGACTGTGACACTCAGACCCAGACATTGATGGAGGAGGGGTCCTCATGGTCACCCAGCTGTCAGAAGGGCACTCAAGGAGCCCCGCTCATCCATACCTGCACCCAGCCTCACGCAGCCCCCAGTCCCTTCCAGTTGGTCCTGTGGTCTCTTCCTTTCCTCTGAGCACATCCCCTCCTGCAGCGCGATGGAAGGAAATCCCTGCTCCACATTATTGTATCTGGTTCTTTCCATAGGCAGCCAGCTGAACTCCCAGTCAAGGACTGTGGAATGTGTAAAGCCTATACTGAGTCATGCAGACAGGGACCCTAAAACTCGCCATAGCTGCATGATTTCAGAAAGCACACAATTCTGTAAATAAACCACGAAGTCTCTCAGATTTAGCGTTTGATTTCCCTTCCCTTGACTGCAGTAGGGACCATGTTCCCAGTGCACACAACGAAACAGAGGTGACCTTGGATGACCTCCAAGACCAAGGAAGAAAGCATGCTACAGCTTACAAGCGCCTTCCTCATGGCGTGCACGCCTGGAGCTGCCTGGGTGCTACAGAAGGCACTTCCCACGGCCCCCAGGTTGGAGAGCCCACTGCACAGACCTCCAAGGGCCAGCCAGGGAGCCTCGCCTGGGCCCTCACCCAGAGAGTCTGAGCTATCACTGCTTTAAGCCATCAAGCTTTGTGGTGTTTGTTTCAAAGCAGCAAGAAACACATAGGAGGCCCTGCATGGCATTGTCTTGCGTATGTATTTAGTACCGCGTCTAAGGGTCTCATTACACTATGGGGCTCGTAGTATTCCTCCTGTTTTCAGCTTCCGAACGGCTGGGATTACAGGTGTGCACCACCACACCAAATCTCAAAGGCCCTCTCAGTATGCCCTTAAATGTCTTCAAAAAGTTAAGCTGGGGAAGTCGGGGGATTGCACAGGTGGGGGTGCCTTCTAGAAAATTCGTGATTAGAAGCCTTTGTAGTTCTTTAGCCTGTAGGAAGGGATGTGCTCAGAGGAAAGGAAGAGACCACAGGACCAACTGGAAGGGGGCTGGGTGCAGGCATGGGTGAGCAGGTCTCCTTGAGGCCCTTCTGACAGCCTGGTGACCACTAGGACCCCTCCCCCATCAATGTCCCTACCGGGGCTGGCTAGGCATGCCAGGGATCAAATCCCAGTTCCCACATCTGCCTAAGCAGGCACTTTAATACGCTGAGTTATCTGGCTAGCCCTGGCACTGGTTTCTAAAGTGACACTGCACCCGCTGGCTAAAGAAAAGAGTACTACAGGTGGCTTCCCAAAGGCTCCTCGTGCCAGGGGTAATGTTCCCAATGTCTCAAACTGCAAAAGGGCCGGGAAGAGGCTGGCACCTCCACCTGGATGGGCTGCGCACTACCGGGCAGCAAGGTGCCTCCAGACTGTCACTGGCCTGTTCTTGGGACAAGCAGCAGCCACTGGGGCCAGGCAAGGCAGCCACTGGGGCCAGGCAAGGCGGCGAAGGCAGCTACGCCGAACAGCCGCAGTCCATTTTAATATTATTGGTGTTGTTTGTTGTATGTTTTTCATGTCTTTGCCTTTCAAAATTACTGACCTCTAGCTTCATGCTACTCACTTGCCTGACATTATAATAAGAGAGGCCAGAGAACCGTAATCATCTCTTCTCTGAGAGGAGCCTTAAGTGTGTGAGCACGAGAGCATCTTCAGAGAGATGCGGTGTCAGGAACAAGCGCTGAGCATTTTAGTAAGATCCAAGTTAGAGGATTAACAACCTGAAGCGTTTGAACTGTTAGGTGTTCTCTAGGACCACTGCGATGGGCACAGGGCACAAAACCTGCAGCAGATGTGCAAAGGAAAGCCGTGCCTGTCTGCGGTACGCCGTCGCCTCGCTGTTGGCCACCCAGCCATCCATGCTGCTGGTGCACGCAGGCCTGCAACACCGCTCCTTGTTTGAAACTCATGTTAGCAGTGTGGTGCCGTCTATGGTCTTTAGCACCAACTGCTTGCTCTTTTCCTCCAGAACGCCTCGCTGCTCCTACTCAAGAATTTTCTAGAAGGCACCCCCACCTGTGCAGTCCCCTGGACTTCCCCAGCTTAACTTTTTGAAGACATTTATATTATGTTATACTTCATTTTTATATGATACAGCGTCTCACTCTGCAGTTTAGATTCTTAACGATCCTCCTGTCTCAGCCTCCCTAGTGCTGGGATTACGGGCGTGTGCCGCCACCCTAGGTTCCAGGGTCAGCCCAGCATGTGGTACCAGGGCTTGAGCTCAGGACCTGGTGCTTGCCAGGCAGGTGTTTGTACCACCGAGCTGTCTCCCCATCCCTTAAATTACACTTTCAGTCAAACCTCATAAATTTATCTTTGGAATATAGAGACCATTCACTCATTCATCCATTTTTTATACTTTGCTTCGATGAAAATATTAGAAATGATTTATACCTTATGTTAATGAGTTTTAAATATATAGTTTTGTGTTATATGGGTGACTGACAGAAGTAACAGACAGCTTTCAATTATACGCCATGAAAAAATTCTGAAGTACTTTTGTATTTTTAAAGGGTATTGTTGGCTGGGCATGGTGGCACACACCTATAATCCCAGTGCTTGGGAGGCTGAGGCAGGAGGATCGTTAGGAGCTTGAGACCAGCCTGGGCTACACAGTGAGCTCAAGGTCAGGTCAGCCTGAGCTGCACAGCTAGACCCTGGCTCAAAAAGTCAGACTGACAGACAGTATGATTAATTACTCTAACAGGAAACGATATTTGTTTACTACAGCCTTGAACTATGTGTGCAACCCGGCCTTAAGCATTTCGCGCGCCCTACAGGATGTACCCACGCACTGACGCTCCATGGGGCCTCGCGCAGGCTTGTTGCGTCCCAAGCTAACGCCGCGGGGAGGGGAGCTCGGAGCCTGCCCCTGGAGCCGGCTCCTCAGCCTGCCTTGCCTCTTCTGATCGTCCCTGCTCCATCTGCTGGCGCATCTCAGCCAGGCTGGGCTGGCACCGGTGCTAAGAGTCCAGTTAGGGCCTCAAGTCTCACGGGCACGGACTCCTTAAACTTAGGAAGGCATGCGCTGCAGGCTGGAGCGTCCCGAGCGTTGCGCCGCGTCGCCGCACCTCCTCCCAGGGGCAGAGCCGCAGTCCACTTCCACCTTTCGGGCGCTGACTCTGTTGTCTGAAGAACGCTGCGCACAGCCACGCCCGCACGCTCCTCGCAGCGGCCTCACTGGGTGCTGGGAACAAGGTCTGAGGATCGACAGCTCCTGCTGGGCTTCTTCAGCCCCCATGTACTATGGACGTGGGTTTTCTCCACTCCTCTCCCCAGGGCCACATACTAGCAGTGACCTTTTGGGACTGACCTCGAGGTCATGGGCCAGCGCCTCCCAGAGCTTACCAAGGCCTCTGTCACAGCGTCTTCCTTTAACGGTGTTGGAGGGAGCTGTGCATGGCAGGACCACGACCCTGGTCGTCTTCCACACCTCTTCTATAAGAGCGATAATCTCAGAATCTCATCTTGGAGGTCATCCTGCAGGAAGTCCTTGTTGCTGCTTCCACATGTTGATGGTCTGCGGTATGAGAGAAAAGACGGAGCACACCTGTTGCATGTTGTACCCAATGCAAACAGATTTTATCATTTACCTGCTGCCCTAGACAGCCATGCCGAGGTAATTATTTTGCTTTTAAAAAAGAAGAAAAATGCACTTGGCCCTCCATATTTGAGCACTGGCTCCAGAACCCTGAATGAACATTGAAATCCGAGGGTGCTGATGTCCGCCCTAGACAGTGGTGTCAAGCGCTGCTTATGACCTGGGGCCAACAGGCCACCTCTGGGTCACGGCGCACGCCTCACACAGCACGCATGCTACAGATGTGGCTGCCGTGCTCTGCTGAAAAAAGAGCGGACACAAAAGGAGGCTTCACGTGTTCAGTGCAGACGCGACTTGGACGAACAAGTCGAAGCCAAGTGACTCCAAAGCTGTGGAGAGCCAGCTGCCGACTCATGGGTGCTCCGGCGCTATCTTCTATCCTAGGTCAGTCGGTGCCTGGCTCTGCGGTCCTTGTCAGTTGCTGTCATGTAAGACCAATGGTCACTCACAAAATGAAGTCAACAACGTTCGTAATATCCAGTTGTACGTTTTGGAGACTTGCTTTGAGGCTCCACATACAGTGGCGGAGGAGGGACAGTGTCTTCCCAGGATTTGGCCAGGTGTTAGGGAAACAGAAGAGCACCTCTGTCACTGGTAGAACCTGTGCGCCCTAACTTTGTAGGAGAAATGCCAGGCTCACCCAGAAAGGCTCTGACACACAGCGATTCGGGGTCTAGGCAAGCGAGTTGTGTCGTGGAGGAAAGAGGTGGCTGTCCTCCAGGTCTGCGTCCTGCCCACGCCCCAAATCTCCGGTCTTTCTCTTCCTCCTTAGTTCCCTGTCCTGGTAATCTATGAATCGTACCTCCTGCTAAGTGCTACCGACCTTCTGTGCTCCGCCCAATTGCGTCGCTTCCCGTAACTCCAGGCCACCAGACCCACAGGTCTCTACGGACTCTACGTGCTCTGGCTATCCCGTCTGCTGCTGTCCTGCTGTCTGTCGTGCGAGCAATCTAATCACATCCCTCCAGGGCTCAGTCCTTCAGTGGCTTCCTGCAGCTGTGCAGATAAGGCCCCACCCCTCTGTACCATCACGAGGCTCCGCCTGATGCCTCCTGTGCTGTCCCAGCCTCTTCTCACCCCAGTCCCGTCGTCACTTCAATCAAAGGGAACCACTATCAGCCACACGCCATCTCTTTCAGCCCCTCACACATGGCATTTCCTTGCCCCAAACCTCCTTACTTGTCAATTCCAGAGTTAGATCCAGCAGATTCCTGGGATGACTCCTCTGCATCCAAGCTGGTTTCATGGCCCCTGCCCTGGGCTCGCTTTCTCCTCACTGATGATCCTAGTGAGTGCTGCTGTGAATACCACTGTGCGTCAGGCACCCATGCCTCAAGAGCACTGCAGCATCTTGCTCTCTGGTGTACACCAGGGAGGTGATTTGCACGCTAGGCACAGCCCAGGTGGTTCAAAGGCTGATGGGAAGGGGATCGAGAGAGGGAGGGAGGAAAGGAGGGAGAGAAGAAAGAGAGGGAAAGAGATGTAAACAGGATGAAGGGGTGCTGTGCAGTTGCACCAGCTTCAAATGATGAATGGAATCCTTGTGCACTGCAAACACGCACTAATAAAAACAAAAATAAAGGCCAAGGTTGGTGGAAGTGAGACACAGTTTGTACAACTTTTAAGATTAGTTCTAATGAAAAAAACAAAAAAAAAATTTTCTCTTTGTACAAAAAGGGAGTAGTTGTATATATAGTCCAACGTTCCATAATTGCAGTGGGTTACTGCTTTTTTTCTTTTTTTTCTCTCCTACTAATGTGGATTAGAAAATTTATCATGTCTACACCCTGTGCTCTGTATAACTGCTATGAGGACAATATTCAATGTATCAATTATTATGAATGCACTAATAACGTGTTTTGAAGCTATCATATTATTTCTTATTAAAAATAAAAAAAATTTTAAAAAAGATTAGTTCTAATGAACGAGAGTTTTTTCTATTCATAAGAGGTGATCTTTTTTTTTTTTTAAATTTCTGTGTTAAGAATCACAAGTGCAACCCACATGACTTAGGACAGGCCCGGCCCTGGGCACCCAGGGGTGCACATGGCTCTGGTGGGCCGATCGACCAGGACTCATGTGACCCAGTACACAGGTCCTGGGCACACAGGGTAATCAGTGAGACCAGCAAGGTGGAGATGGCTGAAGCAGCAGCGAGGAGCCAGCAGTTGGCCTCTGAGAGCTCCACCAACAGCAGGCAGGGCCCAGCCCTGCATCTGGGGCCTAGACCAGCTCCACACCCGGCACAATCCCACAGCCAGCGGGGCTGGAGGCCACAGTACATGCTGGGCTCTGACACGGATGCTGCCACAGAGCCGTGAGCGTGGGAGGTATCTTCCACATTTTCCTCCTTTGTTCATCTGAGTGACTACGTCTTTCCTGGCTCGTCGAAAGCCATCTTGTTGTGTCTTGCATTTTGCAGTTATTTTTGTTTTGGGATTTTTTAATTTTCTTTTCTCTCCTTTCTTTCTTGGGTCTATTTTTTTCTTTGTTCTTCCTTTCTTTTCCATTCCTTTCTCCCCCCCTCCCTCCCTCCCTCTCTCT
>PVKN010001044.1:13816-58353 GCA_004027915.1 Capromys pilorides | reverse complement strand
AGCTTCTCTAGTGTGTGCCAAGGCCCTGGGTTTCATCCCAGCCCAACAAAAGAAGGAAGGAAGAGAGGGAGGGAGGGAGGGAGGGAAAGAGGGAGGGAGGGAGGGAGGGAGGGAGAGAGGGAAGAGATGGAATAAGACCACTGACTGAGGCTGGACCCCAGAGGAAAAGGGCGGTGCCAAAATGAAGACAAGACAAAGCTGGTTGCAAATTAGGGGGGAGGCAGGTGGCAGCTATCCCATCAGCTAGGGCCAAAAAGGTGATTCCTTAACTTCCCCTCAGGCTGTGCCCAGGGTGCCATGGCAAGGACAGCAAGGGATTTGGGAGGTGACACGGGCATGTCTGAGACTCTCTAACGTTGTCATTACTTTGGAATCTGCCCTTGAACCCCAGACTAATCATTGTTTCTCATTCTTTAATAATCATATATGGGTCTCTCCCCGGGGAGATGAAGGCATGGAAGAGGGAGGGGAGAGAGCCCCAAAGGAAGAAAACGTGGCCAGTCAGGGTCCCAGGTGGCTGTTTCTGGGAAGTCTGGGAGGGGACTGCCCTGTCCTTCTTCCACTGACCTGGGGACCCTCCCCCCATGTTCTCACGGAGTTTGTAGGCTGCCAGGCACTCCTGTAGCTGGGGTAGGGCTCTGGTGGCAAGGATTTCCAGGGCGACATCTTCAGCAGAGCCTGAAGCCTGTGGGAGACAGGGAGTCGCTCTGAGATCCGAACTGGACTGTATCATTAGGTGTCATTAGGATGGTGACAGAGGGGCAGACAGCAGGCGTAGCCACTGCACCTAAGGGCTGATCTGGATCGTTAGAGGCGCCCTTCTCCTCCCCTCAGTGTCCCTGATTCCCGGAATCCCCACAGGTGACTTCTCCTGGTACCTTCAAGGCCATTCGAAGTTCCTGGGCATCAGATTGGGCTGCAGGCTGCAGAAGAGCCACCACGATCCTCTCCAGGTTTCCAGACAGAGCTGCCTGCAGGGACTTCAGCAGGTCCTAGATAAAGTGTCCCCATACCAGAGACAAGGGTAGGGTTGGGGCCACAGGAAGTGTGGAGGGTCTGGGCAGATTTGACCCTTTTTTGTTTGTTTTCTTTTTGTCTTTTTGAGACAGAGTCTCGCTATACAGTTCAGCTGGCCTTGAGCTCACTTTGTAGCCAAGGATGGTCTTGAACTTGCAACAATCCTCATGCCTCATCTTCCCTAGTGCTGGGATTACAGGTGTGTGCTACCACATCTAGTTTTGTGTGTGTGTGTGTGTGTGTGTGTGTGTGTATGTGTGTTTATTTTTAATCTCATTTTAGTTGTGTTGCTTTTGCTGTACTCTAAGTCCAGCAGGGGGCTCTCACCCTGGACCCTACTTTGGGGATCAGTGTCTCACCTGCTGCGTTCGTTCCCAGAAAGCTCGGGAAAGGAGCTGCCTCTGCTCTCTGCTGCGATTGGTCAGCACATCGATGATGGCACTGTGGTCCACCCCTGAGAAAGAGGAAGGCAGGATGGAGCAAGGGCCTCCACGGGTTGAGGCCTCCTGTTCTGTTGGGGAGACCAGCGTCTGGGAAGGCCAGGAGGGAAGGATCAGGGGTTACTTTGCTCCCAATCTTTTTTTTTTTTTTTTTTTTTGTCTTTTTGAGACAGGGTCTCACTATGCAGTTCAGGCTGGCCTTGAGCTCACTTTTGTAGCCCAGGCTGGTCTTGAACTCGCACCGATCCTCCTGCCTCAGCCTCCCAAGTGCTAGGATCATAGGCATGTGTCACCAGGCCTGGGTACATTTAAATTTCATCTAAAAAAGATACAAGTAAAATGTCAAAATGTAATGTAAATCTGACACTTATTTAGGCAAAGGGGGCCAAGTGTGCTGGCCAAAAAGAAAAGACTTTTTGGGATTAGCTAGAATCTTAGAATGGCTTAGAATCTCATTTTTTTTTTTTTTTTCAGGACCAGAGTTTGAACTCACAACCTTGCACTTGCCAGGCAGGCACTTGTACCACAGAGCTAACTCCCCAGCCCTCATTCTTTGTTTTTGAGACAAAGTTTCACCATATAGTTCAGGCTGGACTTGAACTCACTATGTAGCCCAGGCTGGCTTCCAACTTGTGTCAATCCTCCTGTCTTAGCCTTCCCAGTGCTGGGATTACAAGTAAGCACCATCACACCCTGCTTTAGAATCTAGTTCTAAGGGCCAGCCTGATAGCTCAGTCAACTGAAATGCCTTCTTAGGCAGAGCACAACAGCGGGGTTTGATCCCCCACATGCTGTGCCGGCCTGCCCCCAGGATGTGCTGAGATGGTGGCTGAGACTGGGTATGGTAGCATGCACCTGTAATCCCAGCCCTTGGGAGGTTGAAAACAGGAGAATCGCTATGAGTCTGTAGTAAGATCCTGTAAACCCTGTACTAAACATATTTTTAAAAACACTTTATGTATTTATTTATGTTATGGCCTGCTCAGCCTGCCCTGTGGGTGGGGCTGGCACAGCCTATGGTGCCCGGGATCAAACCGCAGTCCCTATGGTTGTCTTAGCTTGCCTAAGCAGGCACTTTAGACAGCTGAGCTATCTCGCTGGCCCTGCACTAAATACAATTAAAAAAATTATTAAATTTGGATTGGCTAACTTGGTTTAGTTTTTGTTGTTGTTGTTGTGTTTTTTGAGACAGAGTCTCACTATGCCATTTGGGCTGGTCTTGTGCTTACTTTTGTAGCCCCCAGGATGATATCGAACTTGCAGAAATCCTCCTATCTCAACCGTCCAACTGCTGGGATTACAGGTGTGCACCACCATGTCCAGTTCCAGGGCCAAGAATGCATGGCATTCAGGGTTAGGGATCGAACTCAGGTCTTTATGCTTGCCTGGTAGGTGTTCATACCTCTGAGCTATCTCACTGGCCCCTAGATTCTCAATTCTGAGTGCAGTGATGTATGTCTATAATCCCAGCTCTGTGAGAGGCTGAGATAGGAAAATCACAGTTGGAGTCCAGCTTGATCAGGTTAATGATTTGAGGAGATCCTGTCTCAAAATTAAAAATAAAAAGTGACTGGGAATGGTGGTGCTTGCTTGTATTCCAGAACTTGGGAGGCTGAGGCAGGAGGACCACTATAAATTCATGACTAGCTTGGGCCACAGAGTGAGCTCAGCCTGAAGTGCACAGTGAGATTCTATCTCAAAAAGACACTCCGCCCCTCCCAAGAAAAGGGCTCTGGGTTTAGTGGCACATGAACTCGTGATCCCAGGACTCAGAAGGCTGAGGGAGGAATAATGTCATGTGTTCAAAGCCAGCCTGGGCTACACAATAGGACCTTGTCTCAAAACAAAACAAAAGAAAACAAGGCTGGGTTTGTAATTCAGTGCAAAGGTCCTGGGTTCAATCTCCATTGTGCAATACATTATGAGCTGTGTGGCCTTGGGCAAGCCCTGTAAGCCCCTCCCTGAGCCCCAGATTCCTCATCTATAGGTGGGAATGACAAACTCACCTCATAGGGTTATGAGGATGAATGTGACAATGCCACAGTGCCTGACACACAGGAATTAGGGCATTTCACAAACAACACAAAGGAAAGAGGCTTACCTTGGCCTGTGATGGCTCTTAGTAGCCTATGGATGTCCTTGTCCACACTGAAGCTCAAGAACGTCCTGAGAGTGCCCAGCGTCCCCCAAGCTGCAGTCTGTAAGAGCAGGTGTGATTAGGACAGGCCTTTCCCGCCGGTTTCAGTGCCCAGCTAGGCCCACTCTCCTTTTTCTAGCTCTCATATCACAGCCTCTGAGTAGATACATAAAAAAGATTCTTAGCTGGGAATGGTGGCACATGCCTTTACTCCCAGCTACTTGGGAGGCTGAGGCAGGAGGATCTAGAGTTTGAGGCAATTTGGGCAATGCAGTGAAACCTTGTTTCTAAAAACAAAATTAGGGCCGGCAAGATAGCTCAGCAGAGTAAAGCACCTGCTTAGACAAGCTTAGACAAGCTTAGGCAAGCACAGACACTGTGGCTTGATCCCCAGCACCACATGCAGTGCCAGCCCTGCCTCCAGGTTGGGCTGAGCTGGCCAGAGTCTGGGCACAGTGGCTCAAGCCTATAATCTCAGCACTTGGGAGACTGAAGCACGAGGATTGCTGTGGGTTCTGTTTTAGTCTTTTTTTTTTTTTTTTGGTCTTTTTGAGACAGGGTCTCGCTATGCAGTTCAGGCTGGCCTTGAGCTCGCTTTTGTAGCCCAGGCTGGTCTCGAACTTGCACTGATCCTCCTGCCTCTACCTCCCAAGTGCTGGTGTTTTTGTCTTTTTTGAGACAAGATCTCAAAAAAGAGATCTTGTATTTTTTTTTTTTTTTTAAATTTTACTGTATTTCTTTGAACCGTTTTTAAGGGCGATTTAGTTTTTGTTTTTGATGCTGAGGACCTGACCCAGAGCTTCCAGCTTGCTAGGCAAGTGTTCATACTGCTGAGCCACATCCCCAGTCCCAGATCTCTATGTAGTTCTGCTTGAGCTCACTTTGTAGCCCAGTTCGAACTCACAGCAATCCTTCTGCCTCAGCTTCCTGAGTGCTGGATTTACAGGTGTGTATCACCATACCCAGCTTGCTATGAGCTCTAGGCCAGCCTGGACTGCATAGTGAAACTCTGTCTCAAAAAGACAAAAGCAAACAAACAAAAGCAAACAAACAACAGCCCCCCCCCCCCCCCCCAAAAAAAAAAAAAACACAACAGAATAAAAATCCTCCCTCTAAAACCAGAATCCTAAGATCCCAGCAACTCCTACCTTGTTGGCCAGGACTAGGTGGCTGAGGATTTCCTGGGTTAGCGACAACTGCATTGCTTTGCTGTTCACAGACATAGTTCAACCAGCTGGCTTAGGGAAGGAAGGCGAGAAGAAGAGACGGAGCCCCAGGAGCCCTCCCAGTGTTGCCCTGACCTGGAGCCTGGACTTCCACTGCCAACTCCTTTCTCTTGTTGCAGATAAAAAGAAAAAAAAAAGAAAAAGAAAAAGAATATTAACCTGCTTAGCAGGCTTGGGAATATGAACCAGAGCAAGGGGCAAGAGCCAGGGATAGGAGAAGGAAAAAGAAAGAGAGGGGGAGGGCAAAAGCCCCCATCCTCTCCACACCCACCCCTCCCTCACAAAGTCAGGGTGCCACGGCAAGGACAGCAAGGGATGTGGGAGGTGACACTGGCTGTCTGAGACTCATGGTGCCTAATGTTGTTGTTTCTTTGGAATCTTCCCTGGAACTCCAGACTAATCATTGTTTCTCATTCTTTAATGATCACATGTAAGTCTCTCCCTGGGGAGACCAAGGCATGGAAGAGAGAGGAGAGAGACCCCAAAGGAAGAAAATATGGCCAGTCAGGGTCCCAGGTTGCTGTGTCTAGGGAGTCTGAGAGGGGACTTCCCTACAGCTCCCTGTCCTTCTTCCACCCACCCAGGAGATCCTCCCCTCATGTTCTCATGGAGTTTGTAGGCTGCCAGGCACTGGAGAGGGTGCTAGAATAGCACCGACCAAACTCTCCCTAACTCCAAG
Organism: Capromys pilorides; assembly: GCA_004027915.1. Classification (NCBI taxonomy): domain Eukaryota; kingdom Metazoa; phylum Chordata; class Mammalia; order Rodentia; family Capromyidae; genus Capromys; species Capromys pilorides. Next base: position 52,854 of record PVKN010001044.1, on the reverse strand, counting down.
TTGTGCTCAAGGCTTTTCAGCCCCTAGTTCAAGGCGATGTCCCCCTCAGGTCCACAGCCTGGCAGGGTTCTCCCAGGGCAGTATGGGGTGTGGAGGTGCCCTGATCAAGTCCAGGGAGTGAAGGATGCCTAACTGCAGCTCCCCCAGGTCAAGCTCCGGCACTAGCAGCCATAAACCCTGCTTGTGAGCACACCTGCCGCCTACCCTTCCCTTGGGGACCTCAGCAGATTCTCGGCCAGCAGCTGTGAGGTAAGAGCTGATGTGAACCTGTGTCCTTGTGCAATGTGGGCACCTGGACCAGAGTGCAGGCAGTGTCACATCAGGAAAGGAAAACATGCTTCCCTTCTGCCCCCTCTCTAGCTGAGGACCCAGGAGGTCTGACTCACCCAGAGGTGCTGGAGGTATGGCAGGTGTCGTGCCTGGTGGCCTCTTGTGTGGTGCCAGCTCCTCTGCAGCCTGGTAGAGGAGGTGGGTGGGGCAGCCAGTCAGGTGTCCTCTCTTGAAGACCAACCCCACCACTGTCTTCAGTGGCCCCTCCCAGTCATGGGGAAGACTAGGCCGTGCCAGGCTCCGCATGTGGGCACCTCCCAGCCTGGCATCCCTTCTCCCAAAGCTGGGCAGGAACCCATACAGGTGAACTTGCTCAGCCTGGCTGGCGGCAGATATGGACACAGGAGGCTTTGTAAGCTGTGTCCCTTGGGGGTCAGGGGGCAGCCACAGAGACCCAATTTCTATGTCCAGCTTCTGACCTGGCTCTGTCACCAGTTCCAGCTCCCCAGGGGCTGGGCAGACGGGCTCCAGGCTGATTTCAAGGTTAATAGAGGAAAACCTGTTGGGGCACACACCAGCAGGGCACCCCGGTCCAGGCCCAGAAACTCCCCAACTACAGCCTGGGGGAACCAGGTGCCTTAGGATGTTTGTATCTGTGAAGAAAGAGGGTAAAGGTATGCAGGAGTGGGACTGGATCAGCAGTCAAGAGAGAGAATGCACAGGGTGCTCTCTAGGGACAGTAACACCGCACTCCCACAGCACTCCCACAGCGCTGGAGAAGGGGGCGGCTCCCAGGCCGGTTTCTAAGCCTTTGCCTTTTGGCTGCCAGGGTGCTCTGGCTGCTCTGCAGCAGCAGGTGATGCAACCCCAGCAGCTGGTCTTGAGGCTGTCAGTGCACAGAGCAGCAGGTGAGCCATCCCTGAGCGAGACTCCAAGCTCGCTGATGCCCTCGAGGGCCTGGGGTGAGGTGGGGACAGGAACTCCAGTGCGTTCCCTCCTGTCCCCTTCCCTGCTCTTCCTACCCCTCCTCTCTTTCTGACCTAGTCCTGGAGGGTCCTGAAGCACTTTGCACCACAAAAGGAATTTTTTTTTTTAAAGGGGCAGAAATGTTTTTATTGAGGGAAGGAAAGCTTCTGTCTGAGAGAGGGACAGAAGGGGACCCAAGTGGGTTGGCAAGGAATCTGTCCACAAAGGGAAATTTCCATGGTATCCAACTCTGTTCCTCACTTCTGTGAAAATGGAAATCAAGTACCAGTTTTAGAACTGGAATATGTAGGTTCAAGCCCTAGCTCCACCACTACACTACTCTGTGACTTTAGCTGTTCTAACCTCTAAGTGAGGCATGCGAGACACTGAGGTGGGGCATCTGAGGAAAGTTTCTGGGAAGAATGGGTGCGGTAATGGGTGTGATGACACAAGTAGAGATAGTAGCGATGTGTCCTGTGGGTGTTAGATTAAGTAACCTGGGCTGGATGTGGAGGCACAAGCCTGTAATCCCAGTATTTGGGAGACCAGATCACCTTGAGTTCGAGGGCCGGACTGGGCTACTTGGTGAGTTCAAGGCCAGCCTGAACTGCATAGGGAGACCTTGTCTCAAAATAAATAAATAATAAACAAATAAAATAGATGTGGACATTAGTGCTAGAGCAGCATGTATTTAGTATCACAAAAGCCCCAACTAATACATAACAATAAGTATTGTTACAATATTATTTTATAACGGTTACTGTTACCTTCTCTCTAAGGTCAATTTTGGCTCCCAGCCAACTTGCCATTTGCAATGCGGCCACAAGAGGGCATGAGCAGCCACTGCGCCTCTGGAATTCCTTTGCGGCTCTTCGAGGTCTCTGACCGCGCCTGGGATACTGAGGGGCTCTCAGCCCAGAAGTGAACCGGGTGGAGGCGGGGCAGGCTGCATCAGGAGAGTGGCTGGTGGCTGTCTGCTTGCCCGTGCCACTGGAGAGGACCTTTGAAGATCCTTGAGGCTGGGTGAGCGTAATGCAGCAGTTCCACAGCCAGGGTCCCCCCACACCTTTAGCTCTGGGAGCCCTTCAAACCCTCTTGGGCTGCAATTGCCAAGCAGGCTCCAGCAGACAGGCAAAGGGCACTTGTCTGCCCAGCCTACGTTCTCCAGGGAACACCAGGAAGACCTAAAAGTGTGGAGAAGATACACGAGACAAGTCACATGGCAGAAAATAGTGGAAGATGTGTGTGTGTGTGTGTGTGTGTGTGTGTGCGTGCGCGCGCGTGTTGTATTCACAGCTGTTCTGCTGTGACTCCTACTTTTAGTCTCTCGGCTTTGTTTTGTTCAATGGGAGGATTAGACTGAGGTGGTTTTCACAGTATTAATCCCTTCCCTCTCCTGTGCTCTCTGCTTTAGGATTTCAAGTTGGAGGACATTTTAGGGATGACCTAAACTGCTGCCCTTCCTTATTGATTCAAGAAGGCTAGTTAGCCATGAAAGCCTATACCAGTAGTTCCAGCCCTAGGGAAGCTGAGGCAGGAGGACTACAAACTCCAGACCAGCCTGACTACATAGTGAGGTCCTGTTTAAAAAAAAAGAAAAAACAAAAAACCATGACTTCCTAAGGGCATGGGCTAGAACTAGAGTCTAGGCACTATCTCAGTGTTTTCTTTCTCCCTTGTTGGAGGTAGGGGTGTCTTTGGGCTCTTAGGGAAATATAGGAGCAGAACAATGACATATAGTGGTTTAAGCATTGACTCATGAATATTTCTTATTTTGTTTATTTTACTTTTTTAAACTGGGCCTTACTCTGTAGCTACCTGGTGCTAAAATCAGTATGTAGCCCAGTCTGGTCTCAGACTCATGGCAAATATTCAGGCCTCAGCTCCTAAGTACTGAGATTGCAGCCATGTACTACTACCATGCCAGACTCATTTTGCTTTCCACTTTTTTTTGTGTGTGTGTGTGTGTTTTTTTTTTTAATTTTATTTATTTATTTATTTGTTTGCTTGTTGTGTTTGTTTGTTTCTTTATTCATTTTGTGGCTGGCTCAGCCTGCCTTGGTGGTGGCGCTGGTGCAGCATGTGGTGCCAGGGATCGAACTGCAGTCCCCGCAGTTGCCTGAGCCCTCCCAAGCAGGCGCTTTAGACCACTGAACCATCTTGCCGGACCCCTTGTGTGTGTGTTTTTGAGAAAGGGTCTCACTAGCAGTTAAGGTAGCTTTGAGCTCACTTTGTAGCCCAGGCTGGCTTCAAACTGGCAAGATCATCCTGCCTCAGCCTACAAAGCACTGGGATTATAGGCATGCGCCACTATGCCTGGCTCAACTTTTTTGTTTTTTTTAAACAAACACATTTTTTTTTTTTTTTTTTTTTTGTGGGACTGGGGTTTAAACTCACGACCTTGCACTTGCCAGGCAGGCACCTATGCCATGGAGCTATATTCCCAGCCCTTTTTGGTCTTTTTGAGACAGGGTTTCAGGCTGGCCTCAAACATGATGATCCTTCTACTTTAGCCTTCCAAGTGCTAGGATTACAGGCATATGCCACTGTGCCCAACATGACTATATTTTTATATTTGGCAATTCCTTATTATTATTATTATTATTATTATTATTATTATTATTGAAAGAGTTATTATACAGTTCAGGCTGCCTTTCAACTATGTAGCCCAGGTTTGCCTCTGACTCATGCTGACCCTCCTGTTTCAGCCTCCTGGGTGCTGGGACTACGGGTCTGCACCACTACATCCAGGTTATTAACACATGTTTTAACTCTAAGCCTCGTATTGCTGTTTGGCCAACACTTCACATTGTTTGACTTGAGAACACAGGAATCTCTTCTTGCTATTTCACTCATTGTTAGAACTCCTGGCACCTGGGATGGTTCAGGTAGTAGACAGGCTGTACTACTTACTCAAATAGGTTCTGAAGCTGGATGTGGTGATACATATCCATAATCCTGGCCCTTGGGAAGCTGAAGCAGGAGGATATCTGAGAGTTCAAGACCAGCCTGGGCTACAAAGTGAGCTCAAGACCAGCCTAAAATGCATACCAAGACTGTCTCAAAACAAAAACAACCCATCCCCCGCAAAAAACAACAAAACACCCTGAAATAGGCTCCTGAGCTCTATATAGCCCAGCCTGGCTTTTGGGAAAGACCCACCTTTCTCAGTTGGGCTTCATGTATTTGCCTGTCCTAGGAGCCTGCTCAGACCCCTGGGCCTAGATTGGCTGGCCTGCTCTCTGCCTTAGGACACCTCAGCACTCATACAGAGGAAGTGAGCTACCACAAGGCAGGCTGGCTCTGGGCATGGTGGGTGTGGTCATGCCAGCCTGGAGATGGGGGAGGGGTCAGAAGGGCCATGAGCATAACGTCCTGGTCCAGCAGAGGTAGAGGCAAAGGATGTGTGGAGCATCCTCCTGATGCTGGTAGAGAACAAGTTTCCCCTACCCCATCCAGGGGCTCTTTTATCTCCTGGCTGAGGGGTCCATACTCTTATCTTTATTTCTCAGGCCCTCATTATCCAACGTCTGCCCCCAAAACTTCCCCTTGCCACTGCTATCTGTTTTTCTTTTTCTTGCTGTGCTCTAGATTGGACCCAGTGCCTCCTGGGGAAGTGCTCTGCCACTGAGCTACAGTGGCAGGCCCTGCCCCATTGCCGTCTTTAAAAACAAGGGGGAGGGAATTAAGTCTTCAGTCTTCCTGTTTAAAATGTCTATGGGGACAGTGAGAAAGCCTGGCACCTAGGAAAACCACCTGAGAAAAGGGCTCAGAAACTTAAAAAAGAGGAGAGAAGTAGCATGGGGTGGTGATAGTGGTGGAGGTTTACAGAGGAACCCAGAGGTTAGCTGGAGACCAAAAAGGAAACCCTGGGACCAAGTTGGGGAAGGCTGCTTATGTGTAGCAGGTAGAATTGGAAGGCGAGTGGAGGGAGCCCTAGGAGAAGGCTGGGTAGAAAGCCACAGTATGAGGTGTGTTAATAAGGAAGGAGTTCAGACAGGGGCAGAGAAGATTAGGGCAGGAGAGGTTGCTGGGAACTAGAAAGATCAAGAAAAAGCCCAATGCGTCCCTGGGGGCTAGTGCAGGTGACTGGCCAACCGGTGTCATTTCTCCTTGGTGGCCTGGTCTAAGCGCTAGAGGTGCATTAACAAACTGGAAATTAACAGCCAGCTTTTGCCCCTTCAGAAAGAGGCAGAGCTAAGGCCCAGCTTGCAGCCTGCATCAGTGGGGGTGACACCTCTTCCTAGAACTGTCAAGTGCTTGGACTTGAGGAGAGACTCCATGCAACGAGCAGTAGTCACAGCGTAAAAATATCCTTTCACCAATGCAGAAAACTTTAAAAAGTAAACAGTAGGTCTCCCTGTAAACAAATGCTGGTAAAGCTCTGTTCCTGCGGGAGTCAGGGCTGGTCTCTCTGAAACATCTATTTCATCAGACTGTTTAAGGGCAGAAACACTTTGTACTATAAATCAGGGTAAACGTGGTGTATACTTTAAACTCTAATACACTTTGCAAAACAAGTTGGAGGATAGCTTTTTCGGGGCCCAGTCCAGTCGGGGTCTTGCTGGGGGAGGCTGATGAGGGCTGTGCCGCTCTCTGGACTCCAGAGTGGCGATCGCCCGGGGCAAAGGACTCTTTTCTTCCCCGCCCAGGCCAGGGCACTACACCCCCAGCTCGAGGCCAAGCTGAGACCGGGTGACCGCAGAGCCGCCCTCCTGCGCCCGCCCTCGGGCGCTCCCACGCGCGGCCTCGACTCCGGTCTCGGTCTAGGTCTCGATCTCGGTCCGCCTCGCGCCTTCCCGGCCTCGGGCCGGGTTCCGGCCTCTGCCTTCCTGTGGCTCAGCTTGGGCTCGGCTCGCCTGGGCTCGCGGGCGGCGCAGGGAGGGGCGCAGGGGCGGGAGCGGAAGGGGGAGGAGGCCGGGCCGGGCCGGGCCGGGCCACCCGGAGGGCCCGGCGCTGGGACGCAGGACTCGGAGCAGCAGCTCCGGCCCGGCCAGCTCGACGCCGTCGCCGCGTAAGTCGGGCCCGGGTGGCGCGGGGGTGCGGGCGGCGGCGGGGCCCGGAGGAAGCAGCGGGAGCGCGGGGAGGGCCGGGCCCAGCCTCGGCGCGGCGCCCGAGGCGGCAGGGCGCGCAGCTGCGCGGGGAGGGCGGGCCGAGCCTCGCGGCGGCGGCCTGGGCCCGCGTCCCCGGCCCGGAGCCCTCGGCACTGGGGAGGGAGGGCGTCCTTCGGCGGGGAGGAGAGAGCGCAGGACCCTCGGGACGGCCCGGCCTGGCGGGATCGCGGTGTCGCCACGGTGTGGCGTGGCCGCGGTGCAGGAGCGCAGAGCCGGCCCGGTGCCCACCCGAGGAGGTCGGAGCGTCCATGTGCCGAGCGAGAAACAGGAAGGAGGGCGCTGGCGCTGGGTTTGTCCCGGCCCCGGGCTCAGGCTCCGACACTGTTAGGGGTGAGTAGGGCTGGCCTGGCAGCAAACTGGCTCTCCTGACTAGAGGCAGCTAATTATCCAGCGTTGCTAGAGGCTCTCTGGCCGCAGGGTTAACTGCAGGTGTGTGGCAGGATCCGCGGCCTACGCTTGGGGTTTTAATTTCTTCTCCGGGCCAGGGTCCTTGTCATCATAGCCTAGTCTGTCTCCTGAGTTTCAGGGCCCTGGTGTTGGGGGTTCTGAAAATTCTGAGGTATAGAGTGAGCCCTCTTCACAATATGGCTCAGGGAAGGCCTCTGTCACTCTGTGTTAGAGCCAGTCACTTGGGGGTCCTGTGGATGCCAGAGTTGAGGTGGCTGGGCCTGAATGAGTGGCTGATTGCACTTGTGATGAGCTCTTCAGGGTAAGGACACGTCTGCAGCCCTGTCTTCAAGGCCTGACCTGACCGTACAGTGATCTGCACAGATTCTTTCCAAACAGAGAAAAAGATCCTTGTCTCCTCTGGCACTTCACCTCACCCTCCTCGTGGGTGATCTGTCCAGATTTGAGCCTCATCTTTCCTTGCTTCTGGCAAGCAGCTGGCTGCCTCTGCACTGAGACTTCAGCTCCACCAGCTCTGCGCCTCTTTACCTCTGGTCTCCTGGCCCTGGGGCTGTGGGTTTCACGCCCCACCGCATATTTGACAGGGTCGAGGACCCCTATTCTTGTTGCCTGCCATCCGTCTTGTCCCCAGAATCTGACCCAAATCCTGGGATTTGTGCTGCAGCTTGGGGCAGTAACACTCTTCTGAGTTTACCCCTTCCCTGCTGCAGCCTTCTAGCTCCTGCTGCCTGAAATGAAAGTTTTCATCAAGGAAGATGCTTTAGGATTCCTTCTCTCTCCCTTTTATAGAAGCCCAACCTTCAGTGGAAGTTGTGGGACTGGAGATTCTCCCTGTCCTTGCTGATCCCTTTGTATTTTCCAGAGTTATTCCTGCAGACTCAGAGCCAGGAGCGCTGCTCCTATGGTGAGCCTGCCAGAATGTTTTCTCCCAGGCTTTCTGCTCTTGCAGTCCTCAATCTACAAGCTCCCAGGGTACCTCTCCCTCTTCTTAGCCACCAGGGAGGGTCTCAGAGAGGGTCTGTCAGACCTGGGGCAAAGGTTAAGGCTAAGCAGAACCTTGCTCAAGTTCCTGGTAGTCAAATGCTCATGAAATACCTGTGCTTGTCCAGGATGTAGCTCAGCAGCATAGCGCTTGCTTGGCATGCTTGAGGGCATGAGTTCAGTTCCTGGTACGGAAAAAAAAAAAGAAAACAATCCGTCCCTGTGCTACTGGCCCTTCTCCAGTCTGTGGCTTATAAAGTGGTGTCTGTGACTCTCAGGGAGGTAGATGTGTGTACACGTATCTCTGCACTTGTGTGGGAGTGCAGTGTTATCTTCATCTCCCTTGTCCCTTCTTCCTCTTCCTTCTGGTTTTAAGAAACAAGGATGCACTTTGCAGTTAAGGCAGACTTTTTCTTTTTCTGTATTTTTTAGGGAAGGGTCTATAGGGTGTTCAGGGTCTGTAGGATGTTGTACTTGTGATGAGCTCTGCAGGGTAAGGACGCGTCTGCAGCCCTGTCTTCAAGGCCTGACCTGACCATACAGTGATCACAGATTTTTTTCTAGAGAAAAAGATCCTTGTCTCCTCTGGCACCCTTCACCTCACTTTCCTGTGCAGGACAGAGGCTGTGGTTCAGAAAGCCTGAGACCCTGTATCTGTGTTGCCTGGCACATCTTGCTCTTGCACATCTGCCTTCTCCCTGCCTGGTGGAAGACGGTGGGAGGGATCTGCAATGGGTGCACTGTCCAGTGCTTGTCCTTATTTGTCCTTGATACCCAGTCTGCCTGCCTCTACTTCCCCAGCACTGCACTTTGTTTTAAGATGGGGACAAGACATTCCTGACTCCTAGGAGAGGGGGCCTCCAGCTCCCTACCTAGCTGTCTGAATCCTTTACCCTGGCCAAATGGCTTTTTGGTACTGGGAATTGAACTCAGGACCTTGTGATTGTCAGGCAGGAGCTGTGCCATGGAGCTATATCCCTGACCTGCCAAACGTCTCTTGACAAGAGAAACATCCCTGCCAGTTTCCTTTGCTCAGAATGGGAATGAGGTTCACAGTTCACATATGTCAGTACCCTTGGTGTTAGACCTCATTGGAAGGTGGGTAGGGCCACAAGGAAAAGCAGTCAGATGACCGGGTCAGGTGTAGCCCTCAACTTCCAAGTTGGGTCAAGGTGGGGGGAAAAAGGGAAAAACACATAGGGTTCTGCACTTGTTTCTTCTATTTTTTTTTTTTTTTTTCTATGAAAGTTCCACTGTGGGCAATTACATTTGATTTTTTTTTCAGTTCAGAAGGCTTGCATCTCTTTAATTAAATATTTATTCTGGCTAAGGAGGATCAGGAAGGGGCAGTGCTGAGGCCTGGGATGTGTGCCTATGATTTGGGAAAGGAGGGGGAAAGTGGAACCGAAGCTCTTTATTGTCACTGCTGACTTCTGATTTCATCCAAGGGCAGCAACCACGAGTGGGGACAAGAGGGTAAAGTCCTTGAGCTTGGAATACTGACAGGCTGAGAGATTTCACAAGTGGTTCTGTAGTGGCTAGAGGTGCAGGGTTCAACCCTGGTCACTGGGCAACTGTCTCCCCTGTCCCCTCCCCAGGTATGAGGGGACCACCTTCCTTCTGTCTCCCTTTTGGTCTCAAGGCCAGTTTGGATCCCACCACTGCTCAGGGAGGGGCTTCAGGGGCAGGGAGCCTGGCAACGACTGCCTAGGCTGTCGTGCTGGGATTTACTGTTGCGCTCTGGGGCTTCTAGGGGCCGAATGTCCAGGGCCATCCTGTTGGTTTTCTCAGCTCTGCACACCTGCTGTTTCCCACAGACACACACCATCCCTTCTCTCACTGGGACATCCAAATGGTCAGTGCTTTGTTTCACTAGAGCGGAGCAGGAAGGTTGTGAAGTACCCTTCTGGGGTAATGGAATATTTGCTGTGTAGACTAGTGTCATCCTGCAGACTAGAATGTATTTTATATTCTGCTAAGTTTTTTTTTTTTTTTGCGGGACCGGGGTTTGAGCTCATGACCTTGCACTTGCCAGGCAGGCACTTGTGCCATGGAGCTATCTCCCCAGCCCTTGTATTTTATATTCTGGATGACACTGAGAAATAGCTCGGCTCTGGGCTAAGAATGTAGCTCAGTAGTAGAGTACTTGTCTAGAATGTGTGAAGTCCTGGTTCATCCCCCAGTGCATGTACACAAACACAATACACAGAAGGAAAAGAAATGGCTCAGTTCTGTTAGGAATCTTAGTCCACTGCCTGGACTCCCCGACTCTCAAGCTTTGTGTTGTTTTAAACACAGGGTTCATCAGCCTTGTTGGCAGGGACGGGTGACGTGGCGCGTGGCTGTCCACTCTGCGTGGCTGTCCACTCTGTGTGGCTGTCCACTCTGTGTGGCTGTCCAACGTCGTCTACCTGGAGTACTTTAAGGACACACTTTTGCCTTCCTGGGCCTCTTCATTTTGTCCAAGGGATCTGCTGCCCAGAGAGGCTGCAAGGGAGGAAGTACTTGGCCATCCCTGGGATGTTTTGGGGGTCTCCTGCCCCCTCTCTAGGGAGGCTTCTAGTTGAAGGGAGACCTGACAGTAGGGTGAAGGGAGGGTGGTACTGACTTTACTCAGATCGGCTATAGCTTCTCAGGTCAAGTCCTACCTGTCCTCCAGACTGGGATAGAAAAACCAGGGGAAGAAACGTTTTTTGTCTTAGGGAATCAGTATTCCGGTGTCAGAAACTGGAAACTGTCCCACTACATAGCCACAACCAGGGTCCAGAGTTTGAGTTGCTGCGCCGCTCTTGGTATGCCAGAAATGTTTGTCCCTGTGCCTCCTGCAGCCCTTCTGACAACTTTCCCTTCCTCTCCTCACTTAGGATGCTGCAGACCCTGTATGATTACTTCTGGTGGGAACGGCTATGGCTGCCAGTGAACCTAACCTGGGCTGATCTAGAAGACCGAGATGGAAGAATCTATGCTAAAGCATCAGACCTCTACGTCACACTGCCCCTGGCCCTGCTCTTTCTCATCATCCGATACTTCTTTGAGCTGTGAGCACCAGAGTCCACCTTCCTGCCCTCTGCAAGCTGCCGGCCTCACAGCCCCTTGGGCCTGAAGATTATCTCTTGCTGTTGAATTAGCTCTGGACCCTGGTGTTGAGACTTCCTAGCCCCTGCCCACTGTGTCACCCACCCCCAGGGCTATTGTCTTTCTGAGGGCTCAGCATCTCTAGGCCCTTTGCTTCAATGGCTGTTTGTTCTTATTCACTGCCCACCACCCCTCCTGGCCACTAGGAAATACAGGCAGCTTTGTCAGCTCTGGGCAGCTTAGACTACAGGGAAGGGGGTTGCTGGGAAACTGAGGCCTAGTGCACAGCTGCCTGAGCTTGCAGCCTCCCACTCAACTTAGGGGCTAGGAGAGCTCTGAGAGAGCCAAACACCTCTCCCTCTTATTCCTTCCCTAGTTATGTGGCCACACCACTGGCTGCCTACCTGAATGTAAAGGAGAAAGCGCGACTGCGAGCGCCTCCCAATGCCTTCTTGGAACATTTCTATGTGGCCAGTGGCAAGCAGCCCAAGCAGGTAGGCTCACTCAGTTCTGGGAGATAGGCACGGGGAGGGCAGGAGTTCAGTGTTAGCCCTGGAGGGTGAATGGGAGGGCATGGTGTGAACATTTTTTACTAGGAGTGGGGGCATTGCTGGTTCAGAGACTGAACACAAGCTTCTTGTTGTACCCAGGTGGAGGTGGAGCTCTTATCTCGGCAGAGTGGGCTTTCTGGCCGCCAGGTAGAACGCTGGTTCCGTCGCCGCCGCAACCAGGACCGGCCAAGTCTCCTCAAGAAGTTTCGGGAAGCCAGGTGAGGAAAGTTGGGGCAGGTCTACTGGGGCTTCCTGGGAGGGAGGCTGGGCTATGTAAGGAAGAGGTGAGGAGTTGAGTTCCTTGAGAGCACGTGGAGCTGTGGGGGCCGTGCTGTCCTGCTGTCTAACCTGCTGTGCTTCTCCTTCCAGCTGGAGATTCACCTTTTACCTGATTGCCTTTGTTGCTGGCATGGCTGTCATTGTGGATGTGAGTGGGATTACTGGGAAGTGGGAGGCTGGAGTGGGGCTTTTCTCTTAACCTTTTTTCCCACCTCAATGCAGAAACCCTGGTTCTATGACATGAAGAAAGTCTGGGAAGGATATCCCATCCAGGTATGGAGTGGGCCCTTCTAGGGGTGGCTGCTGTCCACAGCCTTGAGAAGAGCTCTGCACATGGGGCAGAGTAATGAAGCATGAAGTAACAAGCTCAGGCTGGCAGAGCCAGGTTTGGAGCAGCTCTTGGGTCTCTTACCTCTCTCCCTCCTTCCAGAGCATCATTCCCTCCCAGTATTGGTACTACACGATCGAACTTTCCTTCTACATGTCCTTGCTCTTCAGCATTGCTTCTGACGTCAAGCGAAAGGTAGGTGAAGGGATTGCACAATTAAGCCCAAGAGGCAAATGAGCTGGATGTGGTGGTAGGCACTGAGGAAGCCGAGGTAGGACTGAGAGGCAGGCTACCCTACCTACTAACCCTTGTCTAGGTCGGGGAGATCAAATGAGGTCCTGGGATAGACTAGCCTCTCCTTTGACTTTTTGCAGCTTTGGCCAGAAGTGTTGGGAAAATGGTATGTGTGTGTGAGGGGCTGGGGAGCAGGAAGAGTTCCCTGGAGCCTGCATTTTTGCAGGATTTCAAGGAACAGATCATCCACCACGTGGCCACCATCATCCTCATCAGCTTCTCCTGGTGTGCCAATTACATCCGCGCAGGGACGCTCATCATGGCTCTGCATGACTCTTCAGATTACCTGCTAGAGGTGAGGCTCCCTCAAACTAGAGGTCCCACTGCAGTTCTTACAGCCCTCGGGTCTTTTTTTTTTTTCTTGTTTTTTTTTGAGACAGGGTCTTGCTATGCAGTTCAGGCTGGCCTTGAACTCACTTTTGTAGCCCAGGCTGGTCTGGAACTCACACTGATCCTCCTGCCTCAGCCTCCCAAGTGCTGGGACTAAAGGCGTGTGCCACCGTGCTTGGCTCTGTCCTTTCTTGGGGTAAAGGCGGCAGTGACATTCCTGGGACCAAGGTGCGCGACTCAGAGTTACTGCTGCTGACTGGGTGAACGTACCTGGGTGTTGGGGGCCCAGGATAACGGATGGGGGCTTTTATAGTCAGCCAAGATGTTTAACTACGCGGGCTGGAAGAACACGTGCAACAACATCTTCATCATCTTTGCCATTGTGTTCATCATCACGCGACTGGTCATCCTGCCCTTCTGGTGAGTAACCAGTAACCGTCAGGTTGTCCTCCTCAAGAATTCAGATGCCCCTGCCAAGCTGACAGCTGTGTTTCTCCCTTTGGATCCTCAGGATGATGCACTGCACGCTGGTGTACCCACTGGAACTCTATCCTGCATTCTTTGGCTACTACTTCTTCAATGCCATGATGGGAGTGCTACAGATACTGCATATCTTCTGGGCTTACCTCATTTTGCGCATGGCCCACAAGTTTATAACTGGAAAGGTGAAAGCTCTGTGCCCACTTTGTTGGCCTTAATGCTCTCAACTCTAGACCTCCCCAAATTCCCAGTCATGCCAGTCACCCTTTCCAAAACTACAGCAGGGCCCCAGGCATGGGAACAAGCTCCTAGAGAGGCAATCCTTAGAGATCTGAGGCTACCCTGTAACCACCTTATCCTATTTCCAGGTGGTAGAAGATGAACGAAGTGACCGGGAGGAAACAGAGAGCTCCGAGGGGGAGGAGGCTGCCACTGGGGGAGGAGCAAACAACCGCCCCCTGGCCAATGGCCACTTGCTGGTCAATAACCACCACCACAAGAATGACTGAGATCATGCCTGCTGCCTCCCAGATGAATACAGAAAGCCAAGGAACTAGCCAACCTTACCTATAGGCTCACTTTAAGCTGGTGGGGGGAGGGGGAAGGAAAAGGGTAGAAGAGACTTATGCATTGCCTTTTTTCTTTCTCACCCACAGTTGCCTTTAAACCAAATTCTAACCAGCCTATCCCTGAGTGAAGAGGCGGGTTACATCCTTTGCTAGAGGGAGGATAGTGTGACTTTTTTCTCCTTTGATTATCCTGTTGTTTTTTAACCCCTCCCACACCTTTGGGGTAGAGTTACAACTCACATTCCTTACTCTTGAGGATTTGGCCCTAGCTGTTTGCCTTTTGACTCCTTGGCCTTCACAAGTGCCAGGGTTGTGCCTTATTGTCTGATCTGTGGGCCTAATTCTGCCAAAGTTGGACCAAGGCTCACCTTTCTAAGCTAACCTGGGCCAGAAACCAAAGCTGAGTTACTCTGAACTTTATCCCTCCTGAAACACAAGTGAACTAAGTGAGCGTAGGAGGGTCACGTGACCCTTATCCTACTTCTGCCAAAAAGTGGGGATTCAGATGGTCTTCTTGTTACTTCCCTGCCAGCTGTCCCTGTGGCCACATGTCTAAGACATTGTTGCTTCTTGCTCTGGTCTTTTTCCCTCCCTTCAGCTAGTCTAGCTGGTTTGGGGTAGAATGGCAACTACTTCTAATTTTTATTTATTAAACATTTGGGGGCTTCAATTTTAAAGACAGAATTACAGCTGGCACCTGGCATTTCAGCAGAGGGACCATTTCAGATGGAAATGTACTGTTAAAAGTTTTTTTTTTAAATGAAGATATATTAAAGATTAAACATGTCCACAGGTGTCAGACTATTAGGAATTGAGAAAAGGGATCAACTAAATAAACTAAGATAGTCTTTCTTATGCTTTCCTTGAAGTTATTTTCTTTTTAAGATTCACATGACAAGAAAAAAAGTAGAGAAGGTACAAGATTAATGACAGCTGCCTATTAGGAGGTTGAGGGAAACGAATCTCTCATTAAAGGATCTAGAGTGTGGAGAATGGGACTGACAGAAATCAAGTAACAATTTTAGTTTTACCACGTTAAAATACTTTCTCATGAAATAATACAAACCAGGCATAGTACATACCTATCCCCTGGCCCAGGGATAAAGTCCATCAGAAGGATCAACACTTGAAGAAACAAGGAACGGGAGGATGTTAGACCTAGGTGGGAGTGGTAATCCCTCCCCACCCCACTGCCATAGGAAGCCATCTAGCACCACATTGGAAGAGATCTCTGGGTCCAGAACTCCCATTTCTGTCTAGGAGCTGGGGGAGTGGCTAGACCAGAGACTTGGGGTCAGAGTTAAGCAGTTGGGAAGACCCATTTCCTGAGGACAGGACAGTTCCAGAAGGGGTTCAAAGATTAGGAAGAAGTCTGTCTTCTAGAGAAGACGACCCCTACATTCGATGGCCCCACAACAGCAGAGCAGCTCCTTGCCCTCCACACTGCCGACTTCGTAGTTATAATCCCACGTAAGTTCTGTCCCAGCCCGGATTCTCCTGAAGAGGAAAAAGGGATGTGTGGTGAAGGTTGCTGGTAACACTGACCCCTAGGTTACACAGTGCAAACATGGAAGAGGACCCCAGATGGCAGAGGTGAATTCAGGGTTTGCACGGACCCTGCCCACTGCCCCCTAATAATCCCCTCTCCAGACTCCCTCTTACTTGCTGGCAAAGAAGGCCACCCAAGGGAAGCGAAGATCATGAGTATCCACGAAGACGTTCTGGACAAACAGGTTGGGGCTGCAGCTGTGCTACAAATTTAAGGACAGCACTGAATCAGAACCAAATAGGGGAGCTGGGGAGATAGCTCCATGGCAAAGTTGCCTGCCTGGCAAGTGCAAGGTTGTGAGTTCGAACCCCAGTCCCGCAAAGAAACCAAACAAAGAGGGCTAAGGAGATAGCTTAGTAGAAATAAGTGCTTGCCTGGTAAGCACAGGGTACTGAGGTCAATCTCTGGTACCACTAAATAAATAAATAAGATCTGGCTTTGTGAAGTGAGAATTAGGAGAAAACAATGGTATTTGACCCTTCCCATCATAAAGATACTTTGGGAGGCTGGCAGGATGGCTCAATGGTCTAAAGCACCTGCTTAGGAAAGCTTAGGCGGTTGCACGGACCGAGGTTCAATCCCCAGCACCACACGCTGTGCCAGCCCTGCCCTCAGGGCAGGCTGAGCCAGCCATAGAAAAAAAAAGATATTTTGGAAGAAGGGCATTCAAAATCTGTTTTTTGGCTTTCTGAGACAGGGTCTTGCTTATAGTTCAGGCCTGCCTTGAACTCACTATGTAGCCTAGGATGGCCTTGAACTTGTGGTGATCCTGGTCAGCCTGAAGCACTGGGATTACAGGTGTGCACCACTATGCCCAACTTTCAAGATCTATGACATTAATTTATAAGAGAAAGTTGGCAGCCAGGGGAGATAGCTCAGTGGCATAAGTGTCTGCCTGGCAAATGCAAGCAAGGTTCCAAGTTCAATCCCTTGTACTGCAAAGAAAAAGTACATTTCTGTAGTATGTTAGAAGAACTAAAATCTGAGACTACAGATTAATTGAACACATAGGGGAGGGGCTGGGGAAATAGCTCTGTGGCACAAGTGCCTGTCTGGCAAGTGCAAGGTTGTGAGTTCAAACCCCAGTCCGGGAAAAAACAAAACAAAACAAAACCACGTAAGGGAAAGGGAAGAGAAGTCTCACGTTGAGGTAGCGGCCCAGGTTGCCTTCAAGCTTGGCATCAATGATGTAGCAGGACTCTTCACCATCATAGAACTGGCGTGTGTTTTTACGGACAGGTGCACTCTCTCCCTTGTCCACAGAGGCCATGTTGGTTGATTTAATGGCAATGCCGTGGGTTGATTTAAGAGCAAAGCCTCGGGTTGATTTCACTGCCACTTGGCGCTTCATTGGACCTGGACAAGAAAGGGCCCAATGGGGTCAGGACATATCTCAACTAACAAGCAGATAACATTCTACTCCCTTTTTTATCCCATACACTGTAGCTCAAGAATGCCAGTAAGCTAAGACTTGGACAAAGACCCTAAATGGCAGTTTTTCAAGCAGGATTAGACTACCAGGCAAAGGGCATGGAATAGGCATGTGAAACAGTATAACAGTCAATAGTTTAGCTCAGCGTCCTCCCAAAAATGCTTCCACTCTTAGAATCTGAATCCCCCTCCCTTACTGCTTTGGCTTCCTTAAGAAATGCTCTACACCTACTTTCCTGTTTCTTCCTACCACTCCTGAAATTTTTCTAGACTACCAGACATGTTCTTCTTGTCCTCAAAGTCATCCCCTTCAGAGCCTGAAGAAATGGTCTGGATGTCATCACTGTCAACTGCTGTGGCAGAAGTCTGACCAGCAGTGGGCTTCCGGCTGGTCCCACTTTCCCCCTCACTTTCTGTGCTGCTGGACAGTGTCAAGACGTCCTAGGAAAGCAGAAGGTGAGAAGAGGAGTAAGTGGAAAGGCCCCTTCAAGTCTTTGCTTTTATCCATGGTTTAGCAGAAAGGCTGAGACTAGCAAGAGGAAGACTGGATGTTAAGTGAAGAGAAATGATACAGGAGGACATCAAAGCCAAGGATGACACTCAAAGTAATTATAACAAAGGACCTGAGGTGCGACTGCTCTAGTTCCTGTACTTGGATTCTAAACAGAAAGATGGCTGAGTGAGATGCAGCTCAAGGAGGGCACTTACGTCAGGGTTGGACTGTGCAGAGGCCAGGAGTCGGCGGCTCTGATGCATGCTCGTCTTGCTAGGTGGGCGGCGAAGTCCTTCAGGCTTCACTGGAGAAGGATTGTAACCATAATTTCGAGAGCTTTCAGTAACACTGATATGAGGAGGAATAAAAGAAAGACATGTTACTGGCTATTTCTTGGCCTTTTATTGCTTTTTTTTTTTTTAGATAGGTTTTCACTTCTAGTCTAGGCTGGCCCCAATTGTCTATGTATCCCAGGCTGGCCTCAGACTTGGAATCCTCCTGCCTCAGCCCCCAAGTATTAGATTACATGTACCACCTTGCCCAGCTTCTTGGACTTTCATAGGTTTGAGAGAAGGCAGATTTAGAAATATTTCAAAAAGAAAAGCACTTACACTGACATCTTGTTTCGGTCATCAGGGTCCTAGAAAAGAGCAAATGAGTTAAATGCTTTGTGGGCTATTTTTTTTTTTCCCCAGAACCGGGGATTGAACTCAAGCCCTTGTGCTTGCCAGGCAGGTGCCTATTCTACTGAGCTATCTCCCCAGCCCTTTGTGGGCTATTTCAGTGAGTCTAATAATAGACTATTTCAAATGACTTCTAATATAACATTTGTCAGTGGGAGGTACATTAGCTAAACTCAGACAGTGTTGGGAGATTGCCCTGTGACTTGATGGAACAGTCATATTTCTATCTCTAGACCTCTGTTAGGACTCTTTAAGACTTTCCTAGGATGGGAAATAGAGCCATGAGTACAGGGATCCAGGATCCAGTCTGACCACCATTTGACTCCTAAATTTGGAGTCAAGTCTTACTCTTTTTTGGCACAGGCCCTTGCAACATTACCGGGGTGGGACTTAATCTGTGGGCTCAAGCAATCTTCTAGTCTCAATCTCCCCTGCTCTAGTGCCTCTAGTGTTGCTAGCACAAGCAGACTGCGCTGCACCCAAGTTTGAAGATTTTTGGGGCTGGGGAGATAGCTCAGTAGAATAAGCGCTTGCCCGTCAATTTCAAGGGCCTGAGTTCAATCTCTGGTTCCACAAAAGCAAAACAAAAAACCAAATTTGAAGTTTTTTGTTGTTCTACTGGGGAATGAACCCAGGGTCTTCACTTGCCCAGGCTGTGATCCTCCAGATTCAAGCCTCTCAAAAGTGTTGAGATTATAGGTATGTGCCACAACATCTACCTTAAAACCAATTTATTTCCCTTCACCTCCCTCTTCCCTTTGTGTTTGAGATAGCAATATTATCTGTTTCTGGGGTACTGCAATTACAGGTGAAGGTCATCATGCCTGGCTTTTTGTGTTTTATTTATTTATTTTGTATTTAGTACAGGGTCTATTGGTCTCACTACGTGGATTGGACTCATAGTGATCCTATTTTGAGCCTCCCCAATGCTAAGATTACAGGCACATGCCACCAGGCCCAGTCTCAATCACCATCTCAGGGCACCCTGGGGGGTGGGGTGGGGACAGGCATGGCACACCGGGGATCGAACCCTGGCCACTGTGCTCTGCCTAAGCAGGCACTTTAGTCCACTGAGCTATCTGGCTGGCCCTTGTTTCTGTGCTTTAAAGTAAAAGCTAGTAATGATGCAGAGAACTGGAACATTTACTAAACATTTGCAGATACATGCACACGTGTGTGCACACAAACTTATAAATCTTTCACTTTAGAACCAATCAGATACTCTCTTTTCCCCAGAAAGTAAATCTTAAAATAATTTGGCCCTCTAAACAAACACTAGGAACATACTGGGTTGAGGCGGAAGCTAATCAGGTTGTCATAGAAATATCTGTCATGTAAATAATATTCATGCAAACTCTTTAAGTGAGACAACTTGAATTCATTACTACACCGAAGTTAAAAGCGCACCTCTTTCTTAGCCTGCTTGCTGTCTCCTTCATCCTTGATTCCCAGTCCTGAGGTTGGGGTCTTCTCGGCCTCCCCTCTTCCTGCTGCTGCCCGGCCCTCCCCACCCTCACTAGTCTTGAAAGATGAACGGCTATCAGAGTCAGCAAATCCTCCTTCACTGACACTATTGCAGCTCAACCAGGAAGCCACCTTGTTCTTGGGGGTTTCTTCAGAGGAAGGTGGATTGCAGCCCCCCACAGGGACTGAGGGAGGAAGAGGAACATGTGGAGGGCCAAGATCTGGTGGACGGGAGTCCTTGGAAGTCGTTTCAGACAGTCCATTTTCCTTCTGGCCTCGGGTCTGTCTCCGGGTAGCATAGCTTCGCCACACTGAGCTGGCGCTGAAGTCCTCATCCTTACAGAAGTTATCATCTGAGCTATCATCATTGGACTCTTCTGCGTCCTCTGTACCACTGTTGCCATCTTCCTGGTCCTTCAAGTCTACGCCACTACTGTCAGAGGAGCAGGGCACATCACTCTCGTACCCTTCCTTGAAGTTCTCTACGCTCTCGATGTGGTCCAGATTTGCAAAGTACTCATCACCCATCTCCAGGCCCTCTTTGTCTGCAAAGTCATCTGTCAGGATTTTGCCTGGGGAAGATGAGAGTTAAAAGCCTTCTAGAGTTATGGAGAACTTTTAGTATATATGATTTGGAAGCAAGCAAATAAGGGGGACTTTCACAAGGGTCAGAGACAACACATAGTAGCACAGATTCGACAACCCTACAATCTACTCTTTCTTCCTCTGATATTACTTTGTGTCTTAACTATGTGTATGGGAAGCAGGCTTATTGTAGTTTCTTTCCTTTTACTCCTTTGCTTTTCCATTTTTCCCTCTTTATTGTTTACTCAGTATTCTCAACTTGACTCAAAGATATCTGGGTGGAGCCAGATTTGGTGACACACACCTGTAATCCCAGCACTTTGGGAGCTGAGGTAGGAAGATTGCTGTGAGTTCAATGCCAGCCTCAGTTACATATATAGTATTTCAAAGTTAACCTGAACTACATAGTGAGACCTTGTCTTCAAAAAGAAAACACATCTGAATGGAAGCAAATGACACATGCGGTTAGTAATCACTGTCTCCTCTCAAAGAGTAGTGTTTTCATTCTTGTCTACCCGAGGCACTCTATGCCCTTACAGTCCACCCAGGTGGGCATGTTAGTCACCGTGTTAACCAAAGACAGAATTTCTGACTCCACTTACTCCTGGTTCAAATTTCAAGCACTTTATTCTTTTTAAAATATTGTGGTGGGCCAGACATAGTGGTGCATGGCTGTGATCCTAGGCTACAGAGTGAGCTCAAAGCCAGCTGAACTCAATAGTAAGACCCTGTCTCAAAAAAACAGAAAAACAAAACAAAAATTTCTGTAGTATAGGGACTGAACTCAAGATCTGCTTACTACCCATATAGTACTCTACTAATGAGCTACACCTCAGCCATGAAGCACTTTATTTTTATGCTCAAATTGTCTCTAATGCAATTCCCCACCACATCCCAACCCTCATTCCAACACCAACCTGCATAAATACACACAAAAGAGCCTTTGGCAATGTCATCCAAGCAGCGAATACCCCAGCCTTTGTTCTGGGTCTTGAATAGCTGTAGCCGGACCTGTAGTCCATGCTGCACCAACCGGTTTGTGCACATGTTTGAGTCGCATTTGCAGCGTTTGTTACACTCATACACCCTGCAGGAAGTCAGAATAAAATCAATCTTGACGAGATCGGTAAAGCACTAGAAAGTCACTAAATGTTATAAAGGTTAAAAATTAGATAGTGATTCCCCTCCAAATTTAAAGATCCAATTCAAAAATGGGTATCTGAAATGAAAGGACTCTTTTTTGATGAAGTAGAAATGGCAAATAAATATATGAAACAAATCTTCAACATCACTTGTCATTTCTGAGATGCAAATTAAAACAATTCTAAGATTCTATCTCCACAAAGAATGGCTGTTATCAAGAAATCAACCAATAACAAATGCTGGTGGGGCTGTGGGGAAAAAGAAACCTTTTACTCTACTGTTGGTGTAGACTGGTACAACCACTATGGAGAACAGTGTGGTGATTCCTCAAAAGACTATGACTAGTTCCAGTCAACCCAGATGTTCCTCTTCTTGGTATCTTCCCAAAAGGAACTAAAGCATCATACCACAGCGATATATTTACACCCATGTTTATAGCAGGACGGTTTATATTAGCTAAATCTTGGAAACAGCACAAATGCCCATCAACCAATGAATGGATAAAGACATAGTTTTTTTATGTAATACAGTACTAATCTGCCATAAAGACAGATGAGCTAGGACCGGCAAGACAGCTCAGTGGTCTAAAGCACCTGTTTAGGCAACCACAGGGACCTCGGTTTGATCCTGGGCACCACGTGCTGCACCAGCCCCACCCCCAGGTCAGGCTGAGCTGGCCATAACATAAATAAAAAAGACTGATAAGCTTGACATATTCCTAGCTAAATGGATACACCTTGAGACCACACCCTTAAGTGAAATAAGTTGGACACAGATGTTTAAATAAATATATTGTTTTCTCTGGTGTGAGAAACTAAAAATGTAAATAAGGACCAAAATTGTATAATAAAAGATTGGGAAATGGCAAGAAAGTGTTCAAATGAGAAGAGAAACAAGGTGGTGGGGAGAGGAAAGAAAGGACAAAAAAACCCAAAAAACAAACAAAAAAACCCCAACAAGAACAAAAGGAAACGGGGGTTGGGGAGATGGCTCCGTGGCACAAGTGCCTGCCTGGCAAGAGCAAGATCATGAGTTCGAACCCCAGTCCTGCAAAAAAAAACCCCAAAACAAAACAAAAAGAAGGAAAAACTGAAACATTTTTTACAAATGAAGAGGGAGAGAAGGGTAAAAGGGAGGGGAGAGGAATGGGAAAAAAATAAAACAAGATATATTATATACAAGTACAAACTCCCTACTATGAATGTGATCATTATGGATACCTAAAATGTACCAATAAAATTAAAAAAAAATTAAATGATCTAAGTGAGTGGACTGGTCTTTGATTCATCTAATATGATTCCACGAAAGCAATTCAGGAAAGGGAAGGATGGCTTTTATAGGGAAAAGAGGACACAACAGAAAACATCAGAAGACTAAACCACCAGAAAACAGCTAAGCCAACAGTGACGTGAGCACAGGTGACAGAAGCGCTAAGAGCACGTGTGCTATGGAAACGGGCATGCAAACCAGAGACAGGGCAGTGAGCAAAGCCCATGCCAGTACAAACGAGACTGAAAGGAAGTAACACAGGAGGAGGTGGTACTAATTTTTATGAGACTTTTTTGGGGGAGATAAAATTGATTTTCTATCATTCAGTAAACACTGAACAGTAGGAGTTGAGCAAGACACTAGAACAAAGTAAAAGGTCATGACGTGCACTCTTGAAGCACTCATATTCTCAATTTACTAACCTAGGGTTTTTGTTTGAGAAAGGGTGTCACTATGTAGTCGGGCTGGCCCCTTGAACTCAGTGTTTCTCCTGCCTCAGCCTCCTGAGTGTTAGGATTATAGGAAGCTGCCACCAGGCCTGGCTTAGTACATCCCCATGTTAGAGGAAGATAATACAATTGAGAAAACCAACTGCTGCACTGCGCTCAGTGTTAGGGTTTACGTACTTTCCTAGGTGTGGAGATTTTCTTGCATAAAGACATCACTAATGTGATTATCTGACTGATGACATAAATCATATCCCCTGATGGAAGATGATGAAAGCAGCTTCTATGTATTTTGCATCATGTAAATGTTTTATACATATTTTTTGCTCATCCTCAAAGCAGCCCTTCAAAATTTTGTTAACTTGTGTGTGTGTGACTGCAGATTAAACTCAGGGCTTTATGTATGCTAGGCAAGTACTCTACCACTGAGCTATATCCCTAGTCCTATTGTTAAATCATTCATTTATTTGGTACAGGGTCTCGCTTCATAGCTCAGACTCATAGTGATCTTCATGTCTCAGCCTTCCCAGCACTGGATTACAGGCATGTGCCATCACACCCAGTTCTAGTGGCTGGCACAGTGTGCCCAGGGTTGTGGGACAGGCATGGTATGTGGTATCTGGGATCGAATCTGGGTCCTTGGGCTTGCCAGGCAGGTGTGCTTAGACTGCCGAGCTATCTCCCCAGCCCGCATAGTCCTTTCTATTTTATTTCAGAGATATAGTCTAAGTTCCTCAGGCTGGCCTCAAACTTGTGATTCTCTTGCACTGGCCTTCCAAGTGGCTAGGATTCAAGTGTGTATCACTGTACCCAGCTTTTTTTTTTTTTTTTTTTTGCTTTTTGCGGAATAGGGGATTGAACCCAGGACCTTGCATTTGCCTGGCAGGCACTTGTGCCCTGAGCTATCTCCCCAGCCCCTGTACCCACCTTTTTTGAGACAGGGTCTCATATGCAGTTTGAGCTTGCCTTGTGCTCACCTCTGTAGCCCCCAGGCTAGTCTCGAACTCATAGTGATCCTCTAGTCCCGACTCCCTTGAGTGGTGGGACCACTGCACCCCTGGCACAATGCGACAGGGTTCCAGGGAGAGACAAGCCACGGGGTCTGGGGCCCACACGGGAAATCAGGTCCTTGTGGTGCCTACGCCTCTGAGCTATCTCTCTAGTGCCCCTCCCTTTTAAAAAAAACTTTAAAGAGAGTAACTGAAGGGACTCTGTGTCTATCTGTCAGTCAGTCTGTGTCTGGCATGACGGCATGTGCCTACACTTCAGAACACTTCAGAAGCTGAGGCAGAATTTGAGTTTGAGGGCAGTCTGAGATATGGTACATATCTGTCTCAAAACCCACAAAAAACAAAAAAAATCAACCACTATAGCTTGAGTTTTCAGAAATATACTATTTCATCAGCATATGACCAGGAAATAATCTTGTGAGGTTCCTTAAGCCTCCACTGGGAAGGAGACAGGGGCTGTTTGTATTAATATCCTGTTTATGGCTGATAAAGCCTGATCAGCTTGGAAGGGGCAGAACCTGATTAGAAAACTCAGGTTTAATCATCACTACACAGAACCTTTAGAGAAGATATGCTGAGTATCAATCATCTCAGTGGTACATGAACCAGGTATTGTGTGTATGACAGGACAGGACAAAGTTGGCAAGAGACATACTAGGGCCTTCTTATGGAGCTTACTTTGTTTTTTTGTTCTGAGTTTTTTTGAGACAGGGTCTCCCGATGTAGTCTAGGCTGGCCTTGAACTTGCAATGATCATCCTGCCTCAGCCTCCTGAGTGCTGGGATTACAGATGTGCATCACCTGGCTGATGCAGCTTACATTCTAATAGGAAAATGGAACAAAACAGTTGACAAAGTTGTTATACACATGAGAAGAACATAAACATGGTCCTCAATCAGAGAATTCAATGAGGCAAAATGGCCCCCTTTTGTGACCAGGCATGTCTGAGAACCCAAAGAAGCCACACAAAGATCGGGGGGTGGGGGTGGTGTGTGTGCAGAAAAAGGCACGGTGCACACACAGGCCCTAGAGGGCGCTGCAAAGCACAAGAGCTGCACGCAGGCACTGAAGCTCATCCAGAGCGGCTGGAAACACTGTGTAGACAGAGAGGAAGGAAAGGCCTGACAGCACAGCGTTGTTACCCAAGATTAACCAGGGTAAGAAGCAAATCCAAGTGTAGTGACAAGCAACTACTTCAAGCAAAAATGTGACATATCATTTGTGGTTATTCAAGAATATTTTTATATGGTCGGGGGTGTAGCACAGCGGCAGAGTGCTTGCCTACCACATGTGATGCCTGGGCTGCATCCTCAGACCCCCCACCTCAAAATATGTATAAACGTAACACTTCAGACACATAAGATACAACAGCTACTGTCTAGCACTACAAAGTCTAAACATTATATAAAATTCAGAATTCTATTTATTTTTTGAGACAGGGTAGGTATCACTTTGTAGTCTAGGCTGGCCTGGAATTGTAAAGCCCAGGCTGGGCTTGAACTTGCTGCAATCCTCCTGCCTCAGCCTCCTGAATGCTGAGATTATAGGCATGTGCCACCATGCCCTGAGAGTGGGTAAGTTTAACACCATAAAGGAAACAAGCCAAGATCCATCCCCACATACGAGTACTAATTTCATTGATCAGACTTTTTTTTTTTTTACTTTTTATTTCTTTGTTTATTTATGTTATGACCAGCTCAGCCCGCCCTGGGGTAGAGCTGACGTAGCATGTGGTGCCAGGGATCGAACCGCAGTTCCTGTGGTTGCCTAAGCTTGCCTAAGCAGGCAGTTTAGACCTCTGAGCTATCTTGCCCACTCTCACTGAACATAGAAAAACAAGAATTCTGTATTCCAAAACCAGATCACTAAGGCAGGTGGGGTAAAGAGAGCCCAGAAAAGATACTATGTCAATTTAAAGATACTATGTCAATGTATAATTCATGGGGACCCCCGACACTGAGGCACAATCAAAACTAGTTTGCTCACCAGGTAGGTTGTTGTGCCACTGAGCTATATCCTTGGCCCCACTGTACCAATTTTTTTTTGTCTTTTTGGGGCAGGTCTTGCTATGCAGTTCAGGTTGGCCTTAAGCTCACTTTTATAGCCCAGGCTGGTCTCAAACTCACACTGATCCTCCTGCCTCAGACTCCCAAGTGCTGGGTTTACAGGAGTGTGCCACCATGCCCAGTATCAATTTTTTTTAAATATAAACATTGATCATATCTTTCAATCATACCTCATAAGAGGTCAGAATACAAAGGATAAAAACAAAGTCCTAAAATTCTAAACTAAGGCAAACCACTTTTTTTTTTTTTTTTTGGTGGGACCAGAGTCCGAACTCACGACCTTGCACTTGCCAGGCAGGCACTTGTGCCATGGAGCTATCGTCCCGGGCACTAGGCAAACTATTGAGTGAGTGTACAGACACGCTAAGGAAAATACCTCAGATATATTATGCCAAGAGTTTTCACTCTTTTTCCAGAAAGTTACTAGAAATATTTCTCAAAAAGGTGGTGGGGTTAAAAATAAGGCAGGCATAAGGGGCAAGAGAAGAGGATCCATCCTGAAAGAGGAAACGCCCTGGACTGCTGCTGTGTCCACAAGGAGGGTAAGCCTTGCGACAGCGGCTCGGAAGACGCAGGACAATGGCTGTGTCTGAGCAGCTCCAGGGGAGGCTGCGGGTTCTGGAGGTCAATTTGTGCAATGAGATAGAAAATCAGCAAAGGAAGACAGTCAACTAACTTCAGCTGAGTTACTCTTACCATTTATGATTAAAACTTTGTTTGTCTGGTACCGGATCTTGCTACACAGCTCAGATTTATAGTGATCCTCCTATCTCAGCCTCTCCAGGGCTGGGATTACAGGTATAGCTGGCACAGCAGGACTGGGATTTCGGGGCTGGCATGGTGTGTGGTACTGGTGATTGAACCTGGGTCTTTGTGCTTGCCAGCAGGTGCTTAAGCTGCTGAGCTATCTCCCAGCCCCTTATTTATGGTATTTATTTCCTTTTAATGATTTTTAAAATAAATCATAATACCTGTAATGTGTTATCATTTGGTTTTCATAAACAAAATTAATTACCTTGTTAAGGTTAATTTTTTTATGTTAAGGTTAATTTAATGAAGACCTTTTAGGTTTGGGGGAACTATTGGACGAGACTCCCCAGCTGCCTGAAAAAAATCATATTCCAGTCTTTGTTCATCAATGGGGACCCAAACAATCTCCACAGCCTTATTGGGGACACCCTAATAAACACTGTTAAATACATTACTATGAGGCAACCCTTTGTCCCTCTCTTGGACAGAAACTTTCTTTCCCCCAATAAATTAATTCTGCTCTTAACCTCTGTTATGTTCCTAAAATTCATTCTTCAGTTTTAGAGAGCATGAGCTTACCCCAGCTCTTTCAGGTTGGGAGTTTTTTCCTCCCATACCATTTGGTGGTCTTCCACTAAGATCATTGGACGGACATAAAAGTTTGCTTTTATTTCATAGACTCTGGATTGGAAATTGGTTTTTTTTGGCGGGACCAGGGACTGAACTCAGGCCCTTATACTTGCCAGGCAAGTTACTTATTCTACTGAGCTATTTCCCTAGCCCCTGGAACTTGTTTAAGATAACAAATTCTTTTTTATTTTTGGTCTTTTTGAGACAGGATCGCACTATGCAATTCAGGCTGGTCTTCAGCTCTCTTCTGTAGCCCAGGCTGGCCTTGAGCTCACTTCTGTAGCCCAGGTTGGCCTTGAACTTGCACCAATCCTCCTGCCTCAGCCTCCCAAGTGCTGGGATTACAGGCGTGTGCCATCACGCCTGGCCCTAGATAACAAATTCTTATGCTTCAATTTTGTAATTTTACCTGAGCAATTATACTTGTGATCTTACTAGTAGACCATAGTTATATCCCATCTCATGTCCACTTTGCAAATTCCTGTGTTTTCCTCCTTAGATCTGCCTCACCTCATGATTTTGCTCTGCAAAAAGCCCTAGATAAGGCAGGTTCCAAAAGCAAAAAACAGGGCAAGTTCCTTGGCCTTTTCTGTCCCTCTGTCCCCTTCTGTCCCTCTCTCTGGGACAGAAGCTTTCTTTCCCCCAATAAATAAGTTCTGCCCTAAAAACAACAAAAAGATCTGCTTACACCGATCATTGTTAAAAGGTCAAGTTTTCTATAAATAAAACAAGTTCTTTTCATTAAAAGAAATGCTATTTAAAAAAGAAAAATGTTCTTGATATAAAACTAAAATTAAAAAAAAAAATGTTTTCAGACTGGGGAAATAGCTCAGCAACATAAGTGCCTACCTGGCAAGTGCAAGGTCCTTAGTTCTATCCCTGGCACAAAAAGAAAATAAGACAAAACCCCACATTTTCAAGTGGTTATAATTCATTATTGCTAATCTCATGGTAATATTAAGTATGTTCACACCTTCAAGATGTATAGGTCTTCTAAAATATAAAACTGAGATTGTTCATAGTATTTTTTTTTTTTTTTAAATTCAGATGTCTTCTGTACTCCACCTACTTGTAATAAGAGATCTATGTCAAACCAACACAAGACCATCTGTCAAAAAATAATTTTATTTATTTATCTTCAAAAATAATTTTAGGGGCGAGGGAGATAGCTCAGTAGAATAAGCACCTGTCTGGAAAAAGCAAGGTTCAATCCCTGGTACTGAAAAAAAAAAAAAAGGGCTTCTATAATGCTTATGTTATACCTGGATTACTACACGTAGAGATGGTCTGGAATATTTTTGGGAAATCAAACTCAGGACCTCATGCTTGCAAGGCAGGCAGTGTGCCTAAGCTACCTATGTCCCTGGCCACAGATGTTTAGGTTAAGCTGTCTGGATAATGTTACAAATTTCTTCAATGACTTTCAATTAAAAGACAATAAAGGGCCAGTAGACTAAAGTGCCTGCTGTGCTGGGCCCCAGCCCCAGGATGTGCTGAGATAGTGACTGAGATTGGGTATGGTGGTGTGTGCCTATAACTCCAGCACTTGGGAGGCTGAAAACAGGAGGATCACTATGAGTCCGATCTATATAGTGAGACCCTGTAGACGCTGTACTAAATACTAAAAAAAACCCCCAAAAACCAACAAATAAGGTTTTCTTATGTATTTTACAGATGATTGACTAAAAATGCCATTCCATACCAAAATAGATTTACATATTATAAACATGTCATCATGATTATCATGCTAAAGTATTATATAGCATTTATTTATTTATTCATTCATTCATTCATTCATTTATTTATTTATTTATATTTATGTTATGGCTGGCTCAGCCTGCCCTGGGGGGTGAGGCTGGTGCAGCATGTGGTGCCAGGGATGGAACCATGGTCCCTGTGGTTGCCTAAGTTTCCCTAAGCAGGTGCTTTACACCGCTGAGCTATCTCACAAGCCCCTTATATAGCATTTAATTTTAACTTTTCTTTATAAATTATAACTGTTGTCTATTCATACTCTACAAAGATTCAACTAGAACAACAATGCTTGATAAAGATAATAGTCTTCTAAAGACCACTGGCCAGACCCCGGCAAGCCAGCCCCACCCTTGGGGCACACCGAGACAGTGCCTGAGACTGGGCATAATGTCACCATGTAAGCCTCCAAGCGCACCAATAATCCCAGCACTTGGAGGCTGAAAACAGGAGGATCACTACAAGTCTGATCTCTATATTGAGACGTTGTACTAAATACATTAAACAGCAACAGTCTTCTGGTTACACTTTATATTCAAAATGCTTGATGTCTAGATAAAATTATAATTATAAAGTCATTGCTGTCAGCACAGTGCTAATGTTACTGATCTTCTCTTCTGGGTGTTCAATAACAAGTTTGGAGATTAAAGCTAACAAGTTAATTGGGCTAACAGGATAGTCACGATTTTAGTCCCAGCCTTCCAAGATATGAGAGAACCTCTGCTGCGATATCCTACAACTCTGGTAAATCACTCACTCATCCTCCTTGCCAAGGAGCTTGATGAACCATAGAGGACAGAAATCAACAAATAGTGTGCCTACTGAGAGTCACCAGGAGAGCAAAGTCTCCCATGCTTTGATAGAAAACAATGGGTGCTCTTTCCCATCTTGCAAGATGGTGGGTGAAAAAAACTCAGAAGGCACACACTAAAGAGAAGAAACCCAAAGACAAGAAAGTTGTCAATGGTACTTGGAAAAGTCCAAGAAGGGGCAGCCCCACAGCCGAAATCCTGTCCTGGTTAGAGGAACTGGTAGATACTCCCAATCTGCTATGTATCCTAGAAAGACTTTGTACAAGAGAAAGTACACAGCTGCTAAATCAAAGGTTAAGAAGAAAAAGAAGGAGAAAGTCCTTGCTACGATCACAAAACTAGTTGGTGGGGACAAGAATGGAGGTACCCAGGTAGTTAAGCTTTAAAAAATGCCTAGATAATATCCCACTGAAGATGTGCCCCGAAAGCTTTTGAGCTTCAGTCAGCAAGTGAGGAAACTTCGAGCTAGCATCATTCCCAGCACCATCTTATCATCCTCAGTACCATCTTATCATCCTCAGTGGGCATCATCACAGAGGCAATAGAGTGGTCTTCCAGAAGCAGTTGGCCAGCAGCTTGCTACTTGTGATTGGGTCTCTTAGCCTTAATTGTGTTCCTCTATGAAGAATACATTAGAAATTTGTCATTGCCACTTCGACAAAAATTGGTATCAGCAAAGTGAAAATCCTTAAACACCTCACTGATGCTTACTTCAAGAAGCAGCAGCTGTGGAAACCCAGACAGAGGAGGACAAGATCTTCAATACTGAGAAAGAGATCTCAGAGCAGCACAAGGTGGATCAGAAAGTGGTGGACTCAGATTTTAGCAAGAATTAAAGCTGTTCCTCAGCTCTGGGGCTACCTGTGATCTGTTTTTGTTTTGACAAATAGAATTTATCCTTAAAATTAGTGTTCTAAATTTCTTACTAAGAACCTAATTAAATAACTGATACATTTAAGATTAAAAAAAAAAAAAAAAGGACCGGGGATATAGCTCAGTAGAATAAGTGCCTGCCTGGCAAGCGCAGGGTCCTGAGTTCAATCCCTGGTAAAAGACCAAAAAAAAAAAAAGAAAACAAGCCAGGCATGGTGGCACACTCCTGTAATCCCAGCACTTGGGAGGCTGAGGCAGGAGGATTGGTGTGAGTTCAAGACCAGTCTGGGCTACAAAAGTGAACTCAAGGTCAGCTTGAACTACATAGCAAGACCCTGTCTCAAAAAGACAAAACAAAAAAAAAACACAAAAAAAAAGAAAACAATGTGCCTGGCAAAGGTTGTGACTTCTCCTGATGGCTGATGCTGATGAAAAAAACTGAGAGCCTCTATAAATGGTTCCAAGGTAAATACTGAAGAGACTTAACTGACCTTGATAGAGAGCAAGAATTTGATTAATACAGGTCTCACTTAAATTTTGTTTTCAACATCTAGCTGAAAAGTATAACCTATATCTATATATCTATATAAAACAATGTCATAATAATTAGCTAGACACAGGACTAGCTCCAATCACTAACCCCTTCTGGCAGTTTCCAGTTACACCAGTAACTAACGATAATGTTATGAATTATTACATTGTATAATCTGTATCCCCTTACATCGATCCTTCATAGCTCAAAGTAGTTGAGACAGCACGTATGCCCATTCTTCCCCAATTGCAGTTACACTTGATCTTAGCCAAAAGGCTGAGAAGTGATCCCAACCACAGTTAGAGATGCTTCTTCAGGGGGAGAATATTATAGATAGCTCAGTTACCCATTTTTCTTTAAAAACACAGTTACACGGCTTGGGATACAGCTCAGTGGCACAACACTCTACTGGTGTGAGGTCCTGAGTTTGATTCTCAGAACCAAAAAACCCAATCAATCAATCAATCAATCAATCAAAACACCATTATAAAAACAAAAAAAAAGGAGGAATACAGTTATCTTCAGATGCACAATTAGATCTTGCTATCATTACCTTAACAATTTCAAGACTTGGTTACAGAAAGTAAATACCCTTGAGCAGAATTTCATTGGCAAAAGGACAAATCTGATAAGCATGTCTAGGGCTTAAGTCCTACAGGAGGATATCCAAACAGGAAAGTGGGAAGGTCCAGCACAGTTAATAACATGGGGCCGGGGTATGCTGTGTATTAACAGACAAAGGAACCCTACTATGGCTTGTGGAGGACCACCTGGGTGACTCTTCCTGAAAGAAGAGCCTGGCCCTATTTTTATGTATGGATGTGTACAGACCTGCTAAGACTTTTCCTTATCCCTTTAATTGGCTTTAAGCCATGCTTATCGGTCTAAGGTGTTGATTTGTAGCCTTTGAATCAAACACAACAGGGTAGTGCCCCTCCCCCAGCTCCCAAATAAAACATATGTGAGTTAGGACAGGCAGAATGGAGAGCTGGATGGAACTGAACCTCAGATAAGAGGCTATGACTTCCCGGGGCGTAACAGATTGTGTGTCAGAGCTAAAGCACAGTCCCAAAACATCACATACTACCTCAAGCTGTGTTATGCAGATTACTCTTTCTGCATATCCTTCTCTTTGTGTACTGCAGATGGTATTTCAGACCTCCTATCTAGCTCAGTTTACAGCATTTACCTACTTCCCACCATTTTCACTCATCCTCAAGCCACTCCTCTTTTTTTTTCTTTTTAAACAAATTAATAAAACCTGGGTTTGGTCCTGTGTTGAGGCCCTTGTTCCACTTAGCCATCTTTGTGGCTGGACGTAGAACCCCTTGGCTCCCCATAAGTACAAATAAGCCTTAGTGTCTTTATTTTCACCATGGGTACACTGAAAGTGGCAGAATGAAATTAACCTTTTAGAATTCCAATAACTTACATGGAATTATAAATATAAGGACTGGGAAGGGCTCTCTATAATGGCTACCTGCCTGGAACTTGATGGAGAGAGGAACATCCCAGCCTCTACCTTGCAAGCATTCTTGAGGATGACCCTAGAGGAAAATCCAACACTCTTAAGTACTAACATCTGGCCAAGGAGATAGCTCTGTAGAATAGGCACTTGCCTGGCAAGTGCAGGGTCCTGAGTTCAATCCCCAGTATGGGGGGGGGGGGGAAATCTACTGGTGACCTAACATGATCTCCCCAGAGCTCCTAAAAACATGTTTTGTTGCGGTGATGGTCATCAGAATAGCCTGCATGCTATTTCAACTGATGAAATTACAAAAAGAGAAAGAAACTTTAGGCACTAGGGATTATAAATTGACACAGCATCTGTCCTAGGTTCTTGCTCCGCCTGCTTTGTGGCTGGTTTTGGAATGCAGAAATCTTGCTTTCTCTGCTCAATGAGATTTAAACACCCATATGTGGGGATGGATTTGGCTTATTTCCTTTCTGATGTTAAACTTGCCCATTCTTCCACTGCTCCTTTGTTGTTCCAGGAAAAGCACCCCACCCCTATGAGGGCTAATAAAATGGAAGCTAGCTGGAGATTGGGGCCCTTTGTTCCCCAAGAAGAACTGATTGTCCCTAATTCCCCATATACCCTCTACTTTGTCTTCTGTTCTTTTCTTTTCTGCCTAGCACTGGAGATGAGAGGCTTGCTGCAGTATCAATTCAATAACGTACAATGGCTGTGAAAAGGGTCTCTCACACTTAGAAAATTGCGGGAGCAATGGGATAAGCATGTCCAAAGTGAAAGGGAATATTTTGAGAGATGAATGGCAGTGTCTTTTACTGAAATAATTTAAAAAAATTTAAATACAGGTGACAGACACAACTGTGTCCATCTTTCCCACACAAACACAAATGGGGTCATCTTTTCTAAAACTGTAGGACAAATTAAGATCATGAAACTGAGGCACCACTGTATTCCCTGTATGATCCAGTTATTCCTCTTGTGATTCTATCTCTTAATGGGGACCTATATTTATTACAGTGGGGTCTTCATTTCCCCTCTTTTTGCAGAGCTGGGGACTGGATTCACACTCCTGCAATATGCCAAGCAAGAGCCCTAGGATACCCCAACCTGAGTGACTTCTTCAATCTGGAAACACTTTTTTTTTTTTTTTTTTTTTTTTTTGAGACAGGGTCTCACTATGCAGTTCAGGCTGGCCTTGAGCTCACTTTTTGTAGCCCAGGCTGGTCTCGAACTCACACCAATTCTCCTGCCTCTGCCTCCCAAGTGCTGGGACTATAGGCGTGCGCCACCACGGCCTGGCTGGAAACACTTTTTTAAATATAGGAAAGTTTGAATTATTTCACCAACACCTTTCTCTTTCCTTCTCCTGTTAGTTATGTATCTGAACCATCAGGTTTACTAGTTCACATGTACATGTACCAGTTTACCATGCTATTCCACTCTCCCACTGCTCTCTTTCCTGAGTTGGTCTCTTCCGTTTCACATGCCGGCTCTATTTCCTCTGTTGAAATTCAATGTGAGGCACTTAGGGCTTTCTCCTGGATTAGATCTCTTTCTTTAGGAACATTCTAAGTGACCTCATCCAGACTCTAAATATTACTCCCAGATCTTTATGTCCAGTCCTTGTTTTACTTTGCTCCAGAAATCTCACTGTCTTGACATTTGCATTTGGATTGCCTAACAGGAATCTTGAAGGCAGAGATCAAGCATGATGGGTTACAACCCTAATTCCTGCATCCAAGAGACTGAGGCAAGAGCATAGTGAGCTCCTGGCCAACCTGCAGTATACAGCAAGACCCTGTCTCAAAACAGACAAACAGAAGGATAAACTTAGGATGTCCACTCTTTTCTTCTTCCTCCACTGTCCGTCTATCAAGTTTGTAGCTCTATAGTAGTATCTCCTAATGTACCCCAAATCAAATGTATCCTCTTGCATTTTATTATTTTTGGTGCTAAAGATTAAACTCAGGAAGCTATACCCTCAGTCCAATCCTTTTTTCCTTCTTGTGGATTCTTCTGGGGACTGGCTTTTGCATTGAGCTACACTTTCCAACCCATTTTCTGTTTTGAGGCAGGATCTCACTAACTTGCTGAACTGCCCAGGCTGAGCTTCAATTTGCATTCCACCCACTAAAGCCTCCCAGAGTGCTAGAACTGTAAGTTGGTATCACCAGAGCCAGTTCACTCTAATCCTCTTTTATTTCTTGTTTTTGCTGCTGTTTTGGCTTTTGTTTTTCTGTTATACAGTTCGGGCTGGTCTTGAACTTGCAGCAATCCTCCTGTCTCCTGTGCACTACATTTGGCTTTTTTTTCAAGACAGGGTCACTCTATGCAGTTCAGACTGGCCTTGGAACTCACTTTTGTTGTTCAGGTTGGTCTCAAATACAGTGATCCTTTTGCCTCAGCCTATACGCCAAAATGCCTGGTGCCTAGGCTAGGTTTGAACTTGTGGTAGGATTCATGGCTAGGTAGGATTACAGGTATATGCCACTACACTGCCTAAACTCTGCCTTTACCTTTATTGTCCTAAGACTTATATTCCATGAAGAAACCAGAATATATTTGTGTGTGTGTGTGTGTGTGTGTGAGAGAGAGAGAGAGAGAGAGAGCGAGCGACAGACAGACAAGACAGACAGACAAGATGGGGTCTGTCTGTAGTTCAGGTTGGCTTTCAACTTACTATGGAGCCCAAGTGGGCCTCAAATTTGTGGTAATCTTCATGCTTCAGCCTCTAGAGCTGGAATTATACAACTGGCCAGGAACCACAGTAATCTTAAAAAGGCAGATGTCATCACCTACCCAATAGCTTCCCCTTGTACCATGAATTTGATTCTATTTTTCATTCTAGATTACAAAGCCCTATATAATCAGGTCACTAACTACTTCTCCATTCTGCATACTTTTTACTTCTCTCTCTGACTCTAGTATATCCATTCAGAGCATTGATACACCTATGAAATTAAGGTCACCTTTTTTTGCAACAGAAAATCACAATCATTCTGTACCTTCATTTCAAGAAATGTCCAAGAAATGTGCTAGGAATTCATGAAATAAGATTTAGTTAGTAAAACGGCCACTTGAGTATTCTACTTTTAGTTTTGATTTTTAATGGAAATAAGAACATGCTCTTAGTCTTTTGAGTACTCCTATCCCTGACTACTCACCCTGTAGGTAAACACTCTTCGAGTCTCTTATACTGGTAGCCAGAGTTAGGGTTGATTTGGCCTCCTGGAGTACAAGCTGTAGCTTGGATAGTTAGCTGGTGGCAGGCACACTTGGACCTGTATAAGACAGAATGGTACAAGAGCTAGAGCTGTGCAACCTTCTTTAGAGACAGAATTACTAAGAAAAGGATGGGGAAAGGTAGCAAAAGTTTTTTGTCTTTCATATATGTAAATGAAGAAAGAATAAGAGAGTGCAGGGTGTGGTGGCCCAAGCCTATAATCCCAGGTATTTGGGAGGCTGAAACAGGAAGACAAGTTTGAGGCCAGGATGGGCAACCCAGTAAAACCCTGTCTCAAAATAGAATATAAGAAGCACTGGAGATATAACTCGTTGCTCCCTGGATTCAATCTTTAGTTATCCTGCTCAAAAATATTAAAATAACATTGGCACAGAATGAAACACAGGGACAACTGAAAGCTTGATGAAGGGAAGCAGAAAAAAAGGGGCAGAAAGAGAGCGATGCAACACAAAACACATATCCAGGGTTATTCTCTGGACCACATCACACTCCAGCGTCTTCCACAGCCTCTTCCACTCACTGTCACAGAGGCTAATGACAAGAGTTCTAGAAGTGGGTGATAGCAAAGGGAAATGGGGAAAGCAATTCAGACATAAGGCAAAGGAAAAGGAAAAAGACACTGTCCTAAAATTGGAGGTGGGGCAGCAATTTTTTTGACTTACTTGTCCCGACACCCATCCTTGCAGTCACAGCCAACCAGAAATTCAGGACCTGTGTTAATGAAAACACCCTTGCCTGGGATCCGCTCCTTGCTATAGGCCACCTGGGGTGGAGGGGTTGTGTCAATCTCATTGACACAGGACAGAGGAACATCTTCCTTTCCATAAGTGATATCCAAAATATAGTAAAAAGGCTTATAGGGCTGAAATTTTCGGTCCACTAGAACATATGGATCCAAACAAAACATCTCCAGGAAGAGGAAATCACATCCAGTCTCAAAAAGGTAACGTTCAATCTCTTGCATCGTCCGAAGGCAGAGGCCACAAGGTGTCTTATAGATAACATGAAAGCCCATTTTGCGATTAACTCGGCGCCGGGCAGTCATCCGCCGGAAGTCATATAGTAATGGGACTAACAGAGGATTCTTGCCTCGGTACTGCTCATTCCGCATAGGCCTGACTCGAGACAGACAAGTATAGCTGCAGACGTGAGGTAAGTAGAAAAGCTTCTCCATGGGGGCTCGGTAGGAGGGCTCTGTTGGGGCCCGCTCCAGCATGCCATGGAAGGCGGGTGGTACTGGAGGACCTGTGGGTGCAGCTGGGGCCGGAGTGGAGGCTGCTGAGCTTAAAGGTGGTCTGCAAATGGGATGGAAGAGATCAGGTCAGAAGGCAACAAGGCCCCTCTGTTAGGTGATTAGGCCCCCAGCTAACTAAGCCATTTCTCTCACCTTTTAAATGACTATTCCTTTTCATTTTCTTTCTTTAAGTCTCACTGTGTAGCTCAGGCTGGGCTTGAGTTTACTATGAAACTCAAGCTGGCCTTGAACTTGTGATCCCCCTGCCTCAGACTCTTGACTCTTGGGATTATAGGTGTGTGCCCTCATATCCAACTCAAACAACTATGCTCTCTTTCAAGTTTTGGTATCAGGAATCGAACTCAGGTCCTTGTACTTGCCAGGCAGGCACTTGTGTGATTGAGCTATATCTCTGACCCAACAACTATGCTCTTGAAGATAAAGATGACACAAGAATGTGAGATTTTCCTTTGCTTACAAAACCTGGACAATGAAACTTACTGGTTAGTCTTGATTGAGAAATATCAATTTCAAAACTATACCTTATCCTGTCTATAAATTGTAGAGGTAGTGCCCAGTCTTCTACAAAACCTACTTATCTTCATGTCCTATAAATATCGTACTGTAATGCCTAGGATTCGAGATAAGAAATGGTGGAGTCTGCTTTTTACTGTAGCACTGATGGTACCATGTTCAATGAGAGGTTCTGACAAATGTCTCTTGGTCATACCATTTCTAGGCATCTAGTTTCAAATCCAGCTCTTCTTTTGTGTTTACTCTTTTAAGATGAAAGCTTTCTTTTAAATCTAAACTAACTCCTCATCATCATAATCTAAAGCCCCTTGGAGCCAAGGAGCCGGCCCCACAAAGTAACAAATAGTTTGTGTTGTCAGACCACCCACAGAAGCTGAGATTTGTCTCACCTGAATGTCTGGTTGATCCCAGGTTTCCCACCAGGGACATTTTCACTGAGTGCAGGGGATGTAGGGGAAGAATGACCAGAGCCCACAGATCCTGGTCTGAAGGATGTGCTCTTTTTGGCTACCTGCTTCCGTGACTGAGCAAGCTGGCTTTCTAAACTTCTAGGAGATGTGAGAAGAGATCATATAGTAAGGGATGCAGAAAATGTATGAAAGAAATAGAAGAAAAAAGAATGAATAGCACTCACTCATTGTCACCTGCTTGGGGGGACAAAGGTGGAGCAGGTGGAGCTGTAGGTTGTGGAGGCTCCACTGGCTTAAACTGGGTGCCAGAGCTTGTTAGGTCCTGGGTGTACTGGACAACTGGACCTTTGCTCCTCACAGCACCTATAGGAATAGACAAGTAATCACTGAGAAGTTAGGAGCTACATTCACTGTATTCATTCACATTCTTGATTTTCAACTTTTATGCTACTAAAAAAAAACTTTATCCAGCTGTAATGGTATATACCCATAACCCAGCAGTCTGGGAGGCTGAGACAGGCAGATCCCAAGTCTGAGGCAAGCCTGGTCAATTTAGTGAGGCCCTGTCTCAAATCGAAGGAGAAAAGAATCGTTGGGGATGTACAGTGAGAAGGTTCTGGTTTCAACCCCTAGTACTGGAGGAAGGGAAAGAGAGCCAGCAACTTAAATTATTATAAGAAAAAGTGGCAATAAAACATCTATGCAGGTGTTGGGGTTCAATCCCTAGCCTACCATGCCAGCCCCACCCCCAGGGGCTTTGAGACAGCAATTGAGACTGGGCGTGGTGGTGGCCCCTGTAATCCCAGTGCTTGGGAAGCTGAAAAACAGGAAGGATCTCTACAAATCTGATCTGTGTAGTGAGACCCTGTAGACCCTGTACTAAATACCAAGTAATTTTTTTTTTTTGCAGGACCAGGGTTTGAACTCATGACCTTGCACTTGCCAGGCAGGCACTTGTGCCACGGAGCCATCTCCCCAGCCCCACACCCTGTACTAAATACATTAAAAA
>PVKN010001044.1:0-13716 GCA_004027915.1 Capromys pilorides | reverse complement strand
GCCTGCTTAGGAAAGCTCAGGCAACCACAGGGACTGCGGTTCGATCCCCGGCACCACATGCTGCGCCAGCCCCACCACCAGGGCAGGCTGAGCCAGCCATAAAATAAATAAAGAAGCAAACAAATAAATAAAAAATTAAAAAAAAAAAAATTTTGAAAAGTGTATTTTGTGATCAACTAATGTGGGTAGAAAAACCAATTAGAAAATATGACAGAAATATAAATGATCAAAACCAGAATCAAAGTAAAAGAAAGACCACAGAAAGCACCCAAAGCAGGCAGTGCTCATGTGGCTAACAAAGGTAACTACCACCACCCTAAGCTAAGCCAGCATTACAAATCCATCACCACCATTGGAAGCAACTCAGAGAGCATGTCTTATTTTCAGTAACTTGGCAGTATCACCTGGTAAAAAAAAAAAGGGGGGGGGGGGAGACAGCCATTGTGTACATTGTGTATAATCACCTTTGCTGGTCTGCCTGTTTCTCCCTCCCCTAGTATATTTATTTCAGGACATACCCATATTTGGACGTGTCCTGAGCTGCCCCCCTTGCTTCTTCTCTAGTGCAGAGGCTGAGGAAGTCTTCATGCTGAACATGGGCTCCAGCCGTGTAGAACCTCGATAGATCCACTCACATCTCTTGTCATCCTGAGAGGCAGAACAGGAGAGCAGAGAGAAATGAGTTAAAGGTAAGAATCTATCCTATTGCTTGTGGAGAGTATAAATTATATAGGATCTCTGGGAAATCTTGATGTGTCCTGAACTCCCTATGTACTCATTTACGTGCCAAGATCCATGATAGGCACTAGGAGTTTAAAAAAGAAAAACAGCTGTGGAGATAGTTCAGCCT
This sequence comes from Capromys pilorides, assembly GCA_004027915.1. Classification (NCBI taxonomy): domain Eukaryota; kingdom Metazoa; phylum Chordata; class Mammalia; order Rodentia; family Capromyidae; genus Capromys; species Capromys pilorides. Next base: position 12,866 of record PVKN010001044.1, on the reverse strand, counting down.
AGGAAGCATAAGGACCTGGTTTCAATCCCTGGCACTGCATGCTGTGCTGGTCCTGCCTCCAGTGTGCCAAGCTAGCCACCAAGAGACTGGGCAGGGTGGCACATGCCTGTAATTCCAGCACTGCGGAGGCTAAAACTGGAGGATCACTAAGAGTCTGAGCTGTGTAGTGAGACCCTGTACTAAATACATTAAAAGTTTTTTTTAAATACAAAAAAGGAGAAAAATATTTAATTTCACTAAGATTAAAGAGTTAAATTGAGCTCTTTTTTTTTTTTTTTTGAAAAAATTTATTTATTTATTTATTTATTTATTTATTTATTTATTTTGTTTTTGGTTCCAAGGATGGAACCCAGGGCTTCCAGCTTGCTAGGCAAGCCTTCTACCGCTGAGCCAAATCCCCAGCCCCTGAAAATTTTTATTAATACATGGCTGTAGCACATCGTGGGAGTTGGTAAGTTTTCATTTTTTCACCCCTCCCATTTCTTGTCCTTTTTAAAAAATACAATAAATTTATTTGGTATAGGGTCTCACCACACAGCTCCGACTCATAGTGATCTTGTCTCAGCCTCCCCTGTCTGGGATTACGGGCATGTGCCATCACAGCTGGTTTCAGTGGCCAGTTCAATATGCCTGTGGTTCCAGGGATCAAACTTGGATCTTTGCACTTGCCAGGGAGGTACTTAGACTGCTGAGCTATATCTCCAGTCCTCTGTCCTTTTCCCATTTGAAAATTTTGCTTGTTTTGAAGACAGAGTCTTGCTATGTGCTGGCTTTACACAGGAGGCAATCCTCCTGCCTCTGCTTCTTGAGTGCTGGGATTACAGCATGTGCTACTATATCTGGTTGCCATTTGCAAACTTTGAAAGATCATAGAGAATTCCAATTCCCTGAATCATCTTTGTCCTGTGACCCATGGAAGAAATGGATATAGCTGCTTTCCCTATACCTGCATATAATGTAACTAGTTCAGGACGTGCATAGGTGTGTGCACGTGTGTGTGCCAAAATCATACAGATTAATACTATAATAAAGTTCAGGGAATTTACTTCCTTTTTAAAAAATTGTTTATTTATTTGGTACAGGGTCTCACTAAGCAGTTTCTGGGATAGCAAGGCATGTGATACTGGGGATTGAATCCAGGTCCTTGCGATTGCCAGGATGGTACTTAGACCACTGAGCTATCTCTCTAGCCTGAAATTTACTTTAAACAATCAACTGCATCCAGGTGTGGTGGTGCACAACTGCAATCCCAGCACTCAGGTGGCTGAGGCAGGAGGATTGTTGAGAGATTGAGGCTAGCCTTAAGGCCTGCCTAAACTGCATAATAACACTGTCTCAAAAAAACAAAAATAATGATTACAGAAGAGCAAAAGGTGAAAAGAACAAAATAAAAACTGGCCAAAGCAGTTAGAAGAGATAAGAGGATAAGAAAGCTATGAAATAGATATCAAGTAATCCTTACTGCTTTATTTTTGCATTGCTGGGGATGAAGCCTAGGGTCTCAGGCATGTTATACAAGAGCTCTGCCAAGGAGTTAGATCCACATCCCCTCATTTAAAATGTTTAATTTATTTTTTTTGAGACAGGGTCTTGCTACCTGGTTCAGGCTGGCCTTCAACTATGAAGCCCAGACTGGCCTCAGATTTGTAGTGATGATTCCACCTCAGATCCTTAATTGGTGGGATTATAAGTATGCGCCACCATGCCTGGTATTATTTTTTAAAATTTTACTATTATTTTCTTGAGAAGGATCTTGCTATATAATTCAGGCTGGCCTTCAACTCATTATGTAGCTCAGGCTAGCCTTGAATTTGTAGTTTTTCCTGCCTCAGCCTCCTGAGACCTAGGATTACCAGAGTACACTACCACACCCAACTAGCCCCTCATATTGTCTCTTAATACCTACTTCCTAATCCCACCTTGACCCTTGCCTCTAAAATTCTAGGGAGAAATGGTACCAGGAAAAGGATTCTGACAAGGCTGCCATCCACCTCCTCAACTCGGGACTTCCACCAGGTGCCTTCCCATTCAGTCTTGATAAGCTGGCCACTCTTCAGTAGCACCATGGGGCGGTTGGGATAGGCAGTGATATACTCCTCTATGAAGTCTCGGCAGGAGGTGTCTTCTATGTCCTCCCATGTCTTTTGCACTGTCCCAAGGAAGAGGGAGAGCTGAGATAGGGTATGCAGGATATGTTGTGATTGAGAAGTAGATTGATAGGGACATATTTGGCATTTTTCAAATTGAGAGAAAATAAAAAAAAATCATAATCTCAAGGGAAGCAAAACCAACAGCACTTAAATACCAAACCTAATAAACAAATACATGAATCAAGTAAATATTAAGCAACAAATATGGATGATGCATTCATTCATAAAATAGACATTTCTCCCAATAAAAATTCAAAAGGCTATTTTTCCTAATTTTTTTAAAAAATGTATTTGGTACAGGGTATGTAGCTTAGGTTTCAGCTCGGAACTGTAGTCATCATCCTGTTTTTTCAGTCTAGTCAGCAGTGGGATTACAGGCATGCACGACCACATACCTTCTCAGTGGACAACGCGGTATGCCTGGGGGCAAGGCCTACGTAGCATGTGGTGCTGGGGATCGAACTTCGGTCCATGCGCTTGCCTAAGCAGACACTTAGTCTACTAGCTATCTCACTAGTCCTTCCCAATTTGTTGTTACAAGTCTAATGGTAAACAAAAGATATTAGAAGGCACCATGGAATTACTAATATGTCCTTCCTTCTCTCAGATTTTATTTTAGGGATTCTGAATGTGTCACACAGCACTATTAGTTGATTCTTCTGCAACTAAAAGCAGCTGCTTGTATAAGAACCTGTCCCCAAGCCAAAGTAACATGTACAGAGGACACTATGAACCTCATGGCTTCTTCAGGAAACATGTAAACTGTAGATGTATAGAAATGATAGGTGTGACACATCAGACTAGGAAAGAACACTTTTTTCAAATCAGAATCATTAAAAAATAAAATCAAAACATTTGTAATTTGAATAGTCTATGCAATGTCAGCTATATCCTTCTCGTATCTTACTCATTACAAAAACCTGGCCATAAAGATGGATAATAATAGCCTATCTCCTGAAGAACGTAAGGCTTACCTTATGAGTGGAACACTTAGGCTCAGCAGCATTAAGTTCCTGCCTAGAAAGCTAAGGTCCTGAGTTTGATCCACAGCACAAAAAACCAAACCAAACCAAAACAAAAAAAACCCTCAAAAACAAACAAAAAAACGAACAACAACAACAAAAAAAGTAGGACACTTAAAACACAGGGCTTTTCAACTGGGCATCTGAAGAAGAAATACAAGGTAGAAGAGGGAACTTGATCGAGCTCAGGAATACTCACGTGGCCGGCAAACAGGATACAGTTCTGATTGTGTGACATAGGAAGCATAGCCATCATCAAAGAAAATGAGAAATCTGTAAAGGAAGAGTAATGGTTAAACAATGTTGGAGTTATTATACTTAACATGATCTAAAGAAATTATTTTACATATTCATTCCTTTGGATAACTAGACAAGCTCCAGGGAAGACATTGGGGTCTACTTTCTTCCTTCTCACCCAAAGAATTAGGAATTTTTCCTTCATCTAATTAATATATCTCCACGTATTAAAAAAAAACAAAACCACTCATTTTTGTCCCCCTATTCCACTGTTCTACCAACCACTTGGACTCTCTTTTCTTCTTTCTCTGAATTCCATATTCAAAATCCCTAGTCAATCATTCATCAATCTTGATTACCTTCCTAATTTTCTTCAAGTTTTCTCCTTGAGAAACGAAGGGGTGAGGATTTAGAAAGGCCACCCACATGACTCCTGGGACAAAGAGCTTTCTGGTTTACTAACTTAATACTTTTTAATCCTATGACAAGGGTTTCCTGACTACTGGAATTAAGAACACAAAAGCTAACCGTGAAACCTAGACTGTCATGAATAGCATGGCAGGTGTTGTGTTCCCAACCTTTACAATCCTCCTTCCAAGTACCTGAGCTTGTTCTTGACGTTTGGTGTCTCAGCTACAACGCCAGCATAAAGCCAGACCTGGTTCCCATCTTTGTATTTAGCTACCACTCGGCTGCCCACGTAGAGGTTGTCAGCAGGAGGGTGGTAATCATAGGCAATATGGTTCCCAGATAACAGACTCTTTCCTTTGTTGTCAAATTTCACCTTGTATTTCTTTCCTGACCCTGAATAAAAAGAAAAGACAAACAAAATTTTAAAAAACTGTCAGTTTCTATATAAGTCCTGGCTGCTCTATGATAGATAAAAGGCTGTGGGGGAAAAGAAACAATGAAGAGGGGACCCACAGTTTGTGTGTCACTAACACTTGCTCTAGCTGGAACATACCCACAGTCTGGATGGCAATAAGGGTGCCTTTGTGCCATGTCTTGGTTCTTTTCTTGCCCAGAATGCGCATGCTGACAATCAGGTCACCATCTTTGCTAAGTTCTCCAGACACGTGACTGAAGGTTCCTATGGAGGAAAGCAAAGTTGTTCTAAAGCACTATATCACAGTCTGGGAGGAGAATGGGACAGTAAATACAGCAGTGACAATATCAGCCCCCTTGCCAAGAAGACAGAATATTCAACAGTCTACACTAACAGGAGAAACCAGATCTGAAGTTCATATGCAATTTGAGCATCATTTATATTTACAAACTCCTTATTAACAATAGTAACTACTATTTATTAAACACTATAAAACATTTTCCCTATTCTACAAGTAAAGCTTTCCCTAGACCTTCTTTTTGTAGATACTTTTTTTCTGGAACCAGGAATCAAACTCAGGACCCTGCACTTACCCTAGACCTTCTTATAACAGTCTGAATTATTGTCTCCTCCCTAATTTATTTCTGGATGTAGTACTCAAAAGCATCAAAACAGCCAAAATGTAGGGTTATAAAAGGTACTATGACAGCTGAGTAGGGCGGTACATGCTTATAATCCTAGCACTTTCAAAGGCAGGAGGATCACCAGTTTGAACTCAGTCTAGGTAATATTGTGAAACTGTCTCTAAAAAATAAAGAGAGCTGCAGATGCAGCTCAGGGCAAAGGCACTGGGATCTGAATGGCATCAAGATAATACCCTTATAAGCCAGGCATAGTGGTGCATGCCTGTAATCCCAGCAATCAGGAGGCTGAGGCAGGAGGATGGATGCGAGTTGACACCAGCCTGGGCTACAAAAGTGAGCTCAAGGCCAGCCTGAACTGCACAGTGAGACCCTGTCTCAAAAAGACAATATATATATATATATATAAAACCATTACAGGCCATAAGACCAAAACTATAATTTTTTTTTTTTTTTTTTTTTTTGTGTGTGTGTGTCTTTTTGAGACAGGGTCTCGCTATGCAGTTAAGGCTGGCCTTCAGCTCACTTCTGTAGCCAACGCTGGTCTCGAACTCGTACTAATCCTCCTGCCTCAGCCTCCCAAGTGCTGGGATTACAGGTGTGCACCACCATGCCTGGCTCAGAACTATAAAAATTTGACAAATAGGATAACAGCTCTGGCATATGACAACAAAACAAAAGTCAGACAAGGGGAATAAAATCACAAATAATCTTATATTGACCTTGGACATATAGTATATGGTGTTAAAAAAAAAACAAAGAGAATTAGAAAAGGATTTTGTGATTATAAAGTAAAACTAGACACCCATACAATCTCTGAAAGAATTCATCTACCTATCCTTAGTTACTCCTTTTTTTTTTTTTTAATTTTATTTTACTTATTTATTTGTTTGCTTGTTGTGTTTGTTTGTTTCTTTATTTATTCATTTTGTGGCTGGCTCAGCCTGCCCTGGTGGTGGCGCTGGCGCAGCATGTGGTGCCAGGGATCGAACTGCAGTCCCCACTGTTGCCTGAGCCCTCCTAAGCAGGCGCTTTAGACCACTGAACCATCTCACCGGCCCCTCCTTTTTTTTTTTTTCAAAAGTTTATTTTATTTTATTTTTTAAACCTCATTTATTTATTTATTTGTGTTCTGGCCGGCTCAGCCTGCCCTGGGGGTGGGGCTGGCGCAGCATGTGGTGCCGGGGATAGAACCGCAGTCCCTGTGGCTGCCTAAGCAGGCGCTTTAGACCACTGAGCCATCTCGCCGGCCCCTTAGTTACTCCTTGACCATAACCTTTATGAAGATCCTGACAACTGCTCTTCTTATTCACAGCATCCATGAACTTCTGGACATCTTGAGCTGATTTTCTTAAGGCAGCCATAGCTTCACGGAGCTGTAGGAAAGCAGGTGAGGGATACAAGGTTTAGTAGCACAGGTTAACAATAATTTGAAAAGGTTGGGGGCTGGGGAGATAGCTCTGTGGCACAAGTGCCTGCCTGGCAAGTGCAAGGTTGTGAGTTTGAACCCCAGTCCCGCAAAAAAAAAAAAAAAAAAAAAAAAAGAAAAAGAAAAAGGCTAGGGGGGTACTTTAGTGGTTGAGTGCTTATCTACTATATGTGAGATCCTGAGCTAGACTCCTAGCTGCTTTCCTACAGCTCCTAGCAGTGCTTAAAAGAAACTCACTGACTCGTTTTTTTTTTTTTCCTCTCTCTCTTTCCCTCCCTCCCTCCCTCCGTGAGACAGTTTTGCTATGCAGTTCAGGCTGGCCTTGAACTCACTTTGTAGCTCAGGCTAAACGAACTCACAGCAATCCTGCCTCAGTCTCTGAGCACTGGAATTACAGATGTGCGCCACCACACTGGCCTTTCTTTTATATTCTTATAATGTCTACTACAAAGGGCCCTAACTAATATGACTGATTACTGGATAAATGTGTTGATGGTTAAACTAAAGGAATGGTCAAATCAAAAGCTTTTCCATTTTCATTTTTTTTTCTTTTCTTTCCTTTTTGCAGAGGGGGATTAAACTCTGCTTGCTGCATATCAGGAAAGTGCTCTAGAGGACTTGCCAGGTAGCTCAGTTGGTTAAAGCACATGATTTGGCAAAGTCTCTCTGGTGCTGGGGTTCAATCCCCTCCCCCATGTGGAGCATGAGACGTGCCCTTAAGGCAGCTTCAGCTAGCCAGCCAAAAAAAAAAAAAAAAAAAAGGAAAGTGTTTTAGTGCCAACGTCTACACTCAGTCTAGTCTCACCCATCTTCAACCCCGTATCTTTCAATCTTCCTCACCTTCTGGTCTTTGGGAGTTCTGCTCCCAGCATCACCTATGGAAGAGAAGAGAGTGTCACAGACTTGACACGTAACAGTTTCCAAGAAATCAAGAATTTAAGTTACTTAAAAACTATCACAGAAACATTATCGATATGAAGTATTTTTTTACAGTACCAGGGATCAAACTCAGGACCTTGAACTTTCCAAGCAGGAGGCACTTATGCTGCTGAGCTACATTCCCAGCCTCATAGGAACATTATTAATAACAATGGAAAACAATCTAAATATAGGGATATATCTGCTTATGAAAGTACTCAACAAAGTTTGAAAGATACATAACATACATATCACTGTGCTTACTTCAGTTTTGAGACAGGACCTTGAACTCACTACGTGGCCCAGGCTGGCCTTGAACTTGCCCCATTCTTCAGCTCAGGGATTAGAGGCATGTACTACTAGACCCGGTGACAAGACTTACTTCTGGATAAGGTATGGGATAGGTGTCAAGTCTATGGAAAATTGGGTTTTTCATAACTATGGATGAGTTTTTATAATAATTTATATAGAATTATTATTACAACTTTGTAAAAAACGAGACACTGCTAATGAATTAAGCCAAATTTTTTTTTTTTTCTTCTTCAGAGCTAGGGATTGAACTTGAGTCTTTTTTTTTGAACTTGAGTCTTGCATGTACACCTCAAGCCTCTGAAATGTCCTCCCTCCCTCCCTCCTTCCCTCCCTCTTTCCTTCCTTCCCTCCTCCTTTCTCTGCTACACAGCTAGCCCTGAAATGTTTGTTTAGATAGCTTTATCCAACAGGACTCCCCATGATGACAGATTTTTTTTTTTTTTCGGTACCAGGAATAGAACTCAGGCCCTCATACTTGCCAGGCAGGTGCTGTGTCACTGAGCTATGTCCCCAGCCCTACCCATGATGACGAAAATCTCCTATACACAGTCTAATCCATTAACATTTCACATTTTAGTGTACATGGAATGAAGTTAGTACAACTGAGGAAATAAATTATAAATTTCAATAAATTAGTTAACATTTTCACTGCTGTAACACACATACCATAAATCCACTCTTTATACACTGTCAAGACAGGATTTTATATAGTTCAGGTGGATCTTGAACTTGCCATGTAACTCAAACTGGAGTTGAATTCACAATAATCCCCTGCCTCCCAAAGGCTGGAATTCTAGATGTATGATATCACACTTGGCTCTTCCTGTCTGTTACTCTAAACACACTTATCCCTTTCCTCTTTAGAACTGAAGTAGTTCTGGATGTTCTCTTTTGTCACTTTCTGAGGCTATGCCATCCAAGAGAAACGCAGACTTATAAAAACACGGCAGCATATTCTTTTATTTATTTGATAGAGGGTCTCGCTAAGCAGTCCAACTTGTAGTAGTGATCCTCCTATTTCACCTCCCCAGTGCTGGGATTACAGTTATGTGCCACCATGCCCAGGATTCTGGGGCCTGCACAGTGACTGAACTTGGGTCCTTGCACTTGCCAGACAGGCACTTAGACTAACCAGCTATCTCCCCAGCCCTGTAGCATATTCCTTTTTTTTTTTTTTTTTTTTGTCTTTTTGAGACAAGGTCTCACTATGCAGTTCAGGCTGGCCTTGAGCTCACTTTTGTAGCTCAGGCTGGTCTCGAACTTGCACTGATCCTCCTGCCTCAGCCTCCTAAGTGCTGGGATTACAGGCATGCGCCACCATGCCCGGCCCTGCAGCATGTTCTTATTCATTTTATTTATTCTTCAGATCTGGCATTGGGTGATTTCTGACTCTTCCCAAAGTTAAAGTGATCACGAAAGTTGAGTATTTTAAAACATTTAAGGACATCAAGGCAGCCATGGCAGCACAACTAAAGAAAAGGCACTTCCAGAACTGCTTCAGAAAAAGCAGAAGTAAAGGGCATTAATGACAATGTGTCTCTTACTATAATTTTTTGAAATTTAAAGATAATATGCTTTTCAGTCACATGTAAGGTTGTACAACTATCTCCATGATCTAATTCCAGAATATCTCCTTTACTCGAGGAAACCAACCCTGTTAGCAGCGACTCCCCTTCTCCCTCCTGGCAAATCAGACAACCAGTAACTGTCTGTATCTCTAAGTCTGCCTATTCTGGACATTTACACATGCTCCCCCCACCCAAAAAAAAAAAAAAAAAAGATAGGGGCTGGGGAGATAGCTCTGTGGCACAAATGCCTGCCTGACAGTGCAAGGTTGTGAGTTTGAACCCTGGTCCCACAAAAACAAAAACAAAAACAAAAACAACAACAACAAAAAAAGATAAAAAAAAAAAAAGAATACCAAATGGGCTTCAGATGAGGCCATAAGGTTCTTTTCTGTTGTAGCATACATAAGTGCTTCATTACTTTTCGTCCCCCTTCCCTCACCTTTGTTTTGAGACTGGGTCTTGCTGTGTTGCATGTGATGGCTGAACTTTGGGCACAAAGGATCCTCCACCTTACTTTCCTAAGTGCTGAGACTACAGGTTAATACTATAATGCTTAACTCTAGGTTTAACTTTTTGAGAGCTGGAAAGACTGCTTTCCTACATGGCTACAGCCATCTTATATTCCCATAAGCAATCTATGAGGGTTCAAAGTTCTCCATATTCTGGCCAACAAGTGTTACTGGTTTTGAGACAGGGTCTCACTATATAGTCCAGACTGGCTTCAAATTCATAATCCTCCTGTCTCAGCCTTGTCTTAGGGATGATAGGCATGTAGTACCATGCCACTATTGTCTTTTTTTTTCTTTTCTACAGGGTCTCATTATACAACTCATAGTGATCCACCTGTTTCCTGCCTCCCTGCTATTGTCTTTTTAAAAATATTTATTTATATATTTACTGTAGTACTGGGGCCTGAACCCAGGGCCTTTAGACTGAGCTACATCTCTAGCCTTTAATTCTTTGGGGGTGGGACAGGGTCTCACCATCAAATCTCTACATTGCTCAGGTCTTGAACTTGTGATCCTCTTGCTTCAGTCTCTCAGAGTACTGATATTACAGGTTTACACATTGTACCTGGACTATATTTATTGAGACATGGTCTTGCTACATAGCCAAGGGTGGCCTTAAACTGTGGGCAATCCTTTAGTCTCAGCATTCCAAGAGTTGGGATTACAGGTGTGTGCCACTATGTCCAGCTTGGATTGTCTTTTTAAAAATATACCCTTCTGAGTTAGACATGGTGGTGCATGCCTATAATCCCAGCACTTGGGAGGCCTGAGGCAGGAGGATCGATGTGAGTTCGAGACCAGTCTGGGCTACAAAAAGTGAGCTCAAGGCCAGCCTGAACTGCATAGCAGTTTCGATGTGCCCAGCCCCTCGGGGCACTAAGAGGGCGATTAAGACTGCATGTGGTGGCACACACCTGTAATCTCAGCACTTTGGGAGGTTGAAAACAGGAGAATCACTAGAACCATCCCAGCAGACCCTGTCCTAAATACATAAAAAAATAAGTCTTCCTAATGAATATAAAAATGGTTTTGATTTTTACTTCTTCCAATAATTAATTATGTTGAGTGTAGGGCTTCTTCTTCCATGTATATTTACTACTTACAAATTATCTTCTAATAAATGCCTATTAAAATTATTTGCCCATTTTTAAATAGTATTATTTATTTTCAAAGATAGCATCATACTATGTAGTTCAGGCTAGCCTTGAATTCACTATGTAGTGTGGGCTGACCCCAAATTCATGAGCTCTTCCTGCCCCAAGCCTACGGAGTGCTGGGATTATCATCGTTATCACCATGCCTGGCTCATTTTATTGTAGTGTTGTAACACGTCACTTTTCTTGTCACTGGGGCGAAATATCTGATACCTGCAACTTAAAGAACAGGTTTATATTGCTTCATGGTTTTAAGTTTCAGTCTCTGTATGGTTAGCAGCATGGTTGAAGGTCCTGGGTAGAAGAAAGGCTGCTCATACCAAGGCAGACAGAAAGCAGACCATGAAGAGAAGAGTGGGAAGGGAGATACACCCTTCAGGTCATGCTCCTAGCGACTTGCTTCTTCTGATTCACCCCTCCTCTGAACAGCAAGCCAGCCATAACATCTCTATAATCCAGTGATCCTCTTCCTGCCTCTGACCCCTGGAGGCTGTGGGGAGATATCCAGATTTTTTCATTTCTTTGTATGTTCTAGATATCAGTCCTTTGTCTAAGGCACAATTGACTATAATTTTTTTCTACTCTGGCAGTTATCTCTTCATTTTGTTGTCAAAATCTTTTTAATAAGATGAGATCCCTGTTGTTGGTTTTTGTAATATTGCATATGTGACTGTAGTTTTGTTGAAGTCTTTGGCCTACATCTATGTCTTCCAGAGTTCTATCTATTCTCTCTTCCAGCAGATTTATTTTATTTTATTTTACTTTTATTTTTTTTTTTTTGTGGGACCAGGGTTCAAACCCAAGACCTTGCACTTGCCAGTCAGGCACTTGTGCCATGGAGCTATCTCCCCGGCCCCCTTCCAGCAGATTTAGTGTTTCTGTTTTACACAGGAAGCTTGAGAGCAGCTTGGAGTACATAATGACACCCTGTCTTTAAAAATCAAAAAGCAAAGACATCACCAAAAAGAAAAGAAAAACAAACAAACAACGAAAACCACATTACTAAAAAGAAAGTAATGTAAATGTCCTACAATAACAAAGTAATTAAGTAAACTACCACCATATAACCAGATTTAGTTTAGAAAAGATCTTTTAAAAACATGCAGTAATGGCATACTGTGTCTTAAAGAGTTACAAGATCATTTATTTGATAATTCAATCTTGGGACAAAGCAAATACATTCTATGTATATGCACACATTTTCTCAAAGAGCAATGAATATGACACATGAATAATTTTACTATCATGACTTAAGTGGAAAAGTCTTCAAAACATGTACCTTAAACTGAGTACAGTAGCACACATGGGTAATCCCAGCTACGTGGGAGACAAGCAGGAGAATCATGAGTTTGAGCCCCACTGGGGTACCCTGACAAAACTGTCTTAAAATTTGTTTTTAAAGAAAGGCCTGGGTAATGTAGCTCAGTGGTAAAGTGCCTCCGGGTTCAACTCTCAGCAACACAGGAACAAAAACATTTGTCCTATATTTGAGTAAGGAGTCAATTTTGCAGGTTTCTTTTGCTTTTCAGATACTTTCAAATAACCACATCATTTAGGAATGTCATCAATACATATATATTAAAAGGAAATTAAATCAGTATCTGTTTATTACAACTCTATTCACAAGAGCCAAGAAGCATAAGTAACTTAAGTGTTCATCAACTCATGAATGGATAAAGATGTGGAAAACACACACAACAGAATACTCTTTAGGCATTAAAAAGTGTTAAGTTCTTGCCACTTACCTACAATGACGCATACCTACAATCCCAGCATGCAAGAGGCTGAGGTAGGAGGATCACTGCAAGTCCAAGGCCAGCCTGAGCTACATAGTAAGACCCAATTTTAAAAAAAGTATTAAATTCTCTTATTTGCTACAACATGGATGGAATTAAGTGAAAAAGCCAGAAAGACTAGTACCTCATATTCTCATTCACATGGACTAGATATGCGAACTAAAATATGGCATTTTCCATAGGCTAGGGAGAGTAGAAGGAAACAAGAGGATGGGTAAGACTGGTAAATAGGAAAAAAAAAAAAAAAAAAAAAAAAAAAAAAAAAAAAAAAAAAAAAAAAAAAAAAAAAAAAAAAAAAAAAAAA
>PVKN010001043.1:0-58255 GCA_004027915.1 Capromys pilorides | reverse complement strand
GAGGAGAGGAGAGGAGAGGAGAGGAGAGGAGAGGAGAAGATCTATGAACAATAGGGAACTGTCCTTCCCCCCTTTCTGTTCCTGGTGCTGGGGAAAGAACAGGCCCTCAGGCATGCACAGTGCCATGGGGGCTTCACCTCCAGCTGCCCCCCAGCTCCTGCCCCTTTTCCCTGTCCTGCATCAACTACAGACTTGACTCTTCCCCACTGCCATTGTTCTTCCAACCCCTCTGATGCCACTAGACATAAGCACAACATCCAGTCCCTGAGCAAGACAGCCAGGGTCACTACGGGATTCACATCCCCACCTCAGTGCCATTTGGGTCCCAGTGTCCTGGCACGGTGTGCGAGCAGGGTAGACGCGCAGCCAGCACCTGTGCTGTGTGCCTGTGTCTGCTGGCTTTGAGCAGAGCCTCAGTCTGAGTTCTCTGGACACAGCCCCGAGCCCCTCTTTGCAGCCCCTCGTGCCTCATGTGCTGGGGGAGGCTGTTTCTTGCCTGGCACAGTTGCTAGAAGCCCAGAGTGCTGGGCCAAAGCAGGCAAGAAGAGGTGAACATGCTAGACAAGGTGCAGATATCTCTAGCTACAGCAAGTGCACAGGACATGTCTACACAGGCTTTGTCTCGTGTGGACTGTAGGAAAACCCTTATCTGTGAAGGTTTCAGGAGCACAACTTCCTCCTCCACCCCGTGGGTGAGGCTGCCACCTCCTCAGTGCCAAGGGCCCAACGCAAGCTGGGCAGTCACACTGCTGAGTCACCCCAGGCTTGGAGAAGGTCCCGCTGCAGGCTGCTGATCCGGCCTTTATCACTGCACCTCTCACGGTGTGTGTTTAAACTCTGGATGACCCGGACAGACTCAGCCTGGCACAGGACTGCGAGATAATCTGAGGGAGGATGAGTAAATGCAGCCACCTGCTGGGGACAGTGTCACTCAGGCCCTGGAAGCCCCAATTCATCCCACCAGCTGCACACTCCACTGGGACTGAGGAGATGCTCAGAGCCCCTGGGGCACAGGAGTTCAAACCCCACACACCACTTCCTCCCTGCACCATGGTGGGGATTATTCCCCTTCCTGGGCCTTGCTTGCTTATCAGTACCAGAGCAATGAAATGACTCCATGTGCACAGCCTCTGGCCCCATCCTGATGTGCACTGAGCCATAGCAAAAGCTCATTTCCCTCCGTCATGACAGTGTTAAAGGCAGCTCCCCTCTGGCCTGAGCTCCAGTGGCTTGAAATTCTAAGGGTCACTCTTTTTACTTCTTTTTAATGTATTTAGTACAGGGTCTCACTACACAGATTGGACTGATAGTGATCCTCCTGTTTTCAGCCTCCCAAGTGCAGGGATTACAGGCCTGTGCCACCACGCCTTGTGTCAATGCTGACTCAACATGCCTGGGGGGGCAAGACCCTCCTAGCACTCAGGGAATTGAACCCCAGCCCCTGTATCTGCCTAAGCAGGCCCTTTAATCCACTGAACTATCTGGCCAGCCCTCTATGATTGATTTTTTGAGACAGGGCTTCACCATGCAGGCTAGGCTGGCCTTGTACTCACAAGGATCCTCTTGCTTCAGCCTCCTAAGTGCTTGGATTACAGGTATACACCACCAGGCCTGGCTGCTTGCTCCCTTTGAACATAAAGAATGGAGACACAGAGAGGTTAAGGCACCTACCCACTGTCACCCAGTAAGTAACTTGCAAAGTAGAAATTCCAGCTTTCCCTCACTAATCCAGTACTTTCACCAGAGCCTTACCAACTCTTGACAGCCCCAGCGTAGTGCTTTGTACCCCTAATCTGAGCTGTTCAAGAGGCTGAGGCAGAAAGATCAAATAAATCAGGATCTCCACTGATGGTGACCACACTACACATTAATTTATATTTAGTTTATCTTCCCAGTGTACAGCCCAAATGGAGGACGTGCTGGCACTAGCTCCACGGCCCATTTCTTATCAATAAGAAGCCAGGCACTTCTCTCTGTGTCCTGCCGCAGGGAGGGTGATAGGAGGGACTCTAGCATTGAGCTTCTGGTCTCACCACTGTCTGCTGCAAGTCTAGTGGCTGCATCCCAAAAGCCCTCCAGTGCCTAAAGCTTATTTTCTCCCAAGAAGTTGCAGAGTCAGGCACGCCGCTCTTCTCAAACCATCTTGCGTGCATACACTCAGTGGACAGTGAGAGCTTGCCCAACTCCAGAACAAGGGGATACTTTGCAAATTATTTTCTCCAAGTCCTGGCTTTTTTCACAAACAACTCAGAAACATTCTCTGTCCCTACCTTGGTGATCAAGGCCACTCCACCCTATCCATCCCTGTGGCTCTGCCTGGGTTGGGACAAGCACAAAGAGTGACCCTGTCTTCTGATGTCCCTTTGCCTGGTGCCTTCTCACCATGGCCTCACTAAAGCAATGTTGTCTTAAAAACAGGAGGAATAGGTGATTTGCCCAAAGCTGCACAGAAAGGAAGTGGGAGACAAGACCTAGTCAAGTCTTCCCTTTCCGAATCCACAGCTCTTTGGGCCCTGGCTGTGAACTTGGGGAGCAATGAAGGACATGAGAGAAGAAGTGTAAGAGGAAGCTGGATGCCCCAGATGTGGTGGCACATGATTGTCATCCCAGCACTCAGGACGCAGAGGCAGGAGGTTTGCCACAAATTTAAGGCCAGCCTCAGCCTGGCCACATAGTGAGTTTAAGGCCAGCCTGGACTACATGGTGAGATACAGTCTCAAAAAGTGAAAATAAAAATGAAGTTAAATTGCACTGCACTGAACCCCCAGGAGCTCTGTCCTGCGGTGCTAACCTTGTCCTGAGCCCTCTGTCCCCTGTCCTCTCTGAGATCCCTGCCCATGAACACTTTCTCCTGAATGTCCCAAGCACAGCCCCTTGCAGAAAAGTCTCTGTCAGAGCACAGCAGGGGAAAGGCCTGGATGGTGGCCCCCTGGTCCCTAGCTGAGCCTGGGCTCATACCCCACCTGAATGGCAGACCCAGGAGGGACAGAGCAGGGTCTCTCTGAGACCAAGGAGCTGGGTCTGGTACCATGGAAGCACTGTGGCTCTGCCCTCAGGAGCAGAGCTCTAATCAGTTCCAGGACTGCGTGAATGGAGACTGGAAAGGTTTCTTTCCCAAGTCTCTGCAGCCTGGAGAGCAAGTGGGGCTGTAATTGAGTCCAGCCCTCGGGAAGGCATGAGTCAGCAGCCCCTTCCCACAGGGCCTGGCCCGCTCCACCCTCCACAGGGTTCCATGGATGCAGAGTCCCCGACTGAGGGTCCGGGTAGGCGCTGGGCCAGGACCTGGGTGCTCTGAGCATCCCCTTCAGTGACTTAGCTGCGGAGAGGTGGGGGAAGGGACTGATGAGGCTTTGGAGCCACCAAGGGCCTAGAACAGTCTCCTTTGTCTTGACCCCGGCACTAGGCCTTGCTTAAGACCAAAAAGGAGGCTGGCTTTGGTTTTGTTTTTAAATAAGCCGGTTGTTCTCAGTTTTATGTGCAAACCCAGTGATATAGTTTTCTGATTCAATTTTTGAGTTAATTTCCCCAGTTGGATCATGTGAATTACATTCTGGAGGGAATTAGAAATGTGAATAAATCTTAGACCTTTTGAGTTAGGGATTTCAGATTTGATTTAGGAATTCAAGTGAGTCCCACCCATGTAACGTGTAGAGAAGGAATCAGATCTCTGTGCTCCAAGGTCCCAGGGGGCACTCTGGGGCCTCTTTGCCCCCAGCAGAGGCTCCATCACTTCCATCAGGGGACAGCAGAAGTGGCGATAAATGATCTAACTTGTCACTGGAGAGAATTTACTTACTCCACGGTCACATGGCCTCAGCCAGGAACTTGGTCATGTTGTAGAAACGGGTTTGAAAATGCAGGCCAGATCCCCTGCAGGAGGAGTGTTCCGCCCACCACCAGCTGGCCAAGTGTTCCCAGCAAGGCCCCTTGCAGCCCTGAGGCTTTGGTTGTGTGGTGGAGGAGGCCTCCCTGGTTAGCATCACCCCTCAGCAAGTACGCCTGGTCCCAAGGAAGGAGATGGTGAATAGGGTCAGGTCCCACCCTGGGCTGCAGGCCCAGCACCTGTCCCCACCAGAGCACATGAACGCACAGGGTCTGCAGCAGTCGCACAGCCAAAGGCTCTGCACAGAACCTGGTCTCCTCGTGTCGGTGGCTTTCGTTACCTCGTGGCAATCAAGAGAAAGGCACAGCCCTTCCAAGCTGGCATCTCCAGCCAGGGCTAAATCATTTGTTTCCTTCTGAGAATCAGAGAGGTTTTTGCTGATGGCTGCAAAATTAAATGCTGAAACTTGTATTTTTGTAAATTATGTTTAATCTGATCAATGTGATGTGTTAGAGAAGTTTGAGGGGGAAAAATCAAAGACAAATTTCCTTTAGTAATAAGAAACCTGATTTAAGAGAGACTTATGAGTCCTTGGGTCAGCGAGATAGCTCAGCCTTCTAGAGCACCTATTTAGGCAAGCTTAGGCAACTGCAGAGACCAGGGTTCAATCCCCAGCACCACATGCTGTGCCAGCCCCACCCCCAGGGCAGGCTGAGCTGGCCATAACATAAATAAATAAGTAAACAAACAAATAAATAGTAAATAAAGTTTACTTAACAACAAAAAAAGAGAGAGACTTAGGAGTCCTAGAAAGGCCACCTGGGAGCCCTGTGTGTTCTGCCTGGTTCCCTGAGTTCCTGCTCAGAAAATAATGGGAAAGTTGCAGGAGTTCGTGACATACGACTGGTGCAGGACCTTCCCTGGACTTGTGTCCACTCAGAAGCCCACACAGCCCTTAGCTATGCCAGCCAGGAATGTCACGCGCCCCTGTGTCAGGCCAGCAGGGATGGGCTCTGCCCTGGGACCTCTCCCGGCTTTAGAGGTCAGGGCTAACTATTTTGGGGAACAAGCCTGGGCTAGTGCCTCACTTGGTGCTGCCTTGCTGTGCACGCACTCTGCAGGTCCTGGTGACATGTGGCTGTCCTCTAGGTCTTTCCTATGAGGATGGGGGGAGGGGTTCACTGGAACATCACCGTGTGGAGCCTTGTAAAAAGAAGAGGAAACCAACCAGAAATACTCCCTGGCACATCAATGACTGAGTATCTGTATGGTGCTGCAGGGCCCACAGAAGAGATGAAAAGGGGGCAAGAAGGTAGAACTGCCCACTCTGCCAAGAAGCGGAAGCACTGACACAGGGAAGGTCAGAGGCTTCTGGCAGGAGATACAAGAGTCTACACAGGCAGAGGGTCCCCAGGACATCAAAGTGCCTCAGTGTGGCTGGGGGTGATCAGAGAAACTGAGGCCATGGGCTAGTTAGGAGCAGTTCCTGAGGTATCGAAAAGTAAAAGTCACACAGTGAAGGAGAGAAGAGGATTAAGAGAATCACCAGGCATGAGAGCACACCTCTAAAATCCCAACAGTCAAAGGCTGAGGCAGGAGATGGACCCAAGTTTGAGGCCGATCTGGGCTAGAGAGACTCTGTCTCAAAAAGCAAAACCGAAGCAAAAAATAAACAAACAAAAATGCTTGTAAAGAGCCTCCAAGAGCAAACATTTGCAGCCCCTAGGAGATGCTAGGGCGAGCGGGCTGGGCGTGGCCACGTGCCTGGCACCCAGAGGCCTTAGGTGAAACTTTTAGGTTCCAACCCCAGATTGGGGAACAAGAACCCAAGCCCAAGATTCCTACTTAGAAATTTGCAAATACCCTTCTATGTAACACTTAGTTACAAATGAAACCAACATTGTAAGATAGGCTGTTTAGAAAAGACTGCATCTGTGGGAGAAAACCAAAGGGACAGCAAGAGTGAAGCCCATGCCCTAGCCAAGTGTGTCAGGCTGCCATGGACCCACAGGAGGGCACCCAGTGTCCCCTGACAGGGGCCAAGAAGGAAGTACACTGCAAACTACAAAAATGCTTAAAGGAACAAGATAAGTTGAAAGCAAACTACATTTCTTAAAAAAAATAAAAGTTAAAGCCAAAAGCTATATTTTTAAAAGAAGGAAAATAGATAAATGTTTGACAGATCAGAGTTTTAAAGGAGAGAATATACAATGAAAAGAGCTTTGGAGGAGTGTAAGTAAGAGACTCCAGCTTCAGAAATGCTATCATGTACAACTTTGTCTTGGCATGTACTACTAAGATCCTCGTATGCTGTAGAAGGCCTGACTAAATGAGAAACTACAGGAGAAAAATGAAAATTAGTGAAAGATTTATCGCCAGGGTCACGTGGTGGTGCAGAAGAATCCCCAAAAGCAGGAGGGAGCGTGGTTAGGATGTGGAAACCTCCACGCAGCTCTGAGGCAGGTGGACGGCACTGAACATAAGACCGAGAATCAGAGCCTCCCACAAGTATAACCCACCCACCCTCGAAAAAAACCTGAGCAAATATCTGCGAGGGTGTGAGGAAGTCTGTCCCTATCACTCACTATGCTAAGTCTAGGTAAAAGCCTATCCCTTTAGATATCCTATCTCTTAAGATAGATTTTAAAGGTTCTGATAAAATTCAGCCAACATTCTTGACTAAAACAGAGAACTTCAAAATTCTTGGAAAGCCAGGAGCAAAACATACCTACTATAGTAGACAGCAAACATCCATCCTGCTTCGTGGCAAGCCATTAAAGACATTTCCTTCAAAGTTAGGAGTAAATGGAGGATGTCTAAACTGGTGTCTTGGGCTGGGGAGATAGCTCCGTGGCACAAGTTCCTGTCTGGCAAGTGCAAAGTGCAAGGTTGTGAGTTCAAACCCCGGTCCGCACCCCCTCCACCAAAAAAAAACAACTGGTGTCTAATCTCAGCTACTTGAGAAGCTGACATAGGAGCATCTCAAGCTCAGAGTCAGCCTGTGCAATTTAGAGAGACACTGTCACAAAATAAAAAACTGAAAAGGGCTGGGAATGTAGCTCAGTGGTAGGGCACTCACAGACTCAATCCCAACTACTTAATTTTTTTTTTTTAAAGTCCAAAGCCACAGGTGTTTACTACCACATTAGAAGCTTTAGCCAACCCAGTATGGCAAGAAAAGGAAATGAAAAGTATCAATGCTGGAAAAGAAAAATAAATAAATAGGCCATTATTTATAGATATAATTTCCCATCCAGAAAAGTAAAGCTTCATGGCTGAAAACTAAACCACCAAGAATATAGAAAGTTGGACTAGATGTGACATTTTTAAAATTGGCAGGGCTATACTAGAAAGTGAAGAGTCATTCTCAGTAGAAACTGAAGCATCGAGGGGTCAGTCTAACAAGATCTACAAGAGGAAACCTTCCAGAGTTTCAAAGCAACTTAGATTCCCTCTTTGCCAATGAGACCCCAGCAAGCTTAAAGAAGAGCTGATAAGCATGACCTCAGGCTCTGCACACAGAAGAAATCCTTCCAATGTGTAACAGAGCTTTACTTTTTTATCATTGTTGATTATTTGTTTGACACATGATCTCACTATGTAGCCCAGGCTGACTGCAAACTCTCAGTGACCATCATGACTCAGCCTCCCAAGTACTGGTGGATTATAGGCCCATGCTACCAAAACCGCTCTGGAACATCACTTTAAAACTGTGTTTATTGAGCTGGCAAGATAGCTCAGCAGTCTAAAGCACCTGCTTAGACAACCGCAGGGACCACAGTTCGATCCCTGGCACCACATGCTATGCCAGCCTCCACTCCAAGGGCAGACTGAGCCGGCCATAATATCAATAAATAAATAAATAAATAAAGTTTAAAACTGTGTTTATCATGTTATAAAAGGAACGTACTATATTAAGCAAAAAATAAATAAACAAATAAAAAGGTGTATTTGGCAGGTGTAGTGGCACACACCTGTAATCCTGGCACTCCAGTGGCTGAGGCAGGAGGATCACCATGAGTTCAAGGCCAGCCTGGGATACAAAGGCTAACTCAAGGCCAGCCTGGACTGCATAGTGAGACCCTGCCTGAAAAAGCAAAGCAAAACCCAAAAACAGGTGTCTTTGAAGCTATAGCAGGAGGTAGGTAGAAGCCATAAGACAAATGCAGAAGGAAATCCTTAAGAGGGACTTTCTGGAGAGAAATATTTGGCCTAAATTTGGGGACTGGATCTTTGCGATGCCATGTCACATTAGTCCTCCGGGTGAGGGTTAGCCTGGTGCTGGAAGGAGCTCTCATGACTGTGGCTTCTATTCTGTCCTCAGCCGGTGAGTGATGAGGAGCCCAGAGCTGCCCACACTGACCCTGCCCTGTGTCTCCACCCCACAGACCGCCCGGGCCTGCTGAACGTGAAGCCCATCGAGGACATTCAGGATAACTTGCTGCAAGCCCTGGAGCTCCAGCTCAAGCTCAACCATCCCGAGTCCTCACAGCTGTTTGCCAAACTGCTGCAGAAGATGACAGACCTCAGGCAGATTGTCACAGAGCACGTGCAGCTGCTGCAGGTGATCAAGAAGACAGAGACGGACATGAGCCTGCACCCGCTGCTGCAGGAGATCTACAAGGACCTGTACTAGTGGGGGCCACACCCTGCTGTCGATTGCACTAGTACCCAAGGAGAATCCATGCAGATGACATTTACTGTGAACAAAAAAAAAACATTTTAAAAAGAAAAGGTTTTAGAATATGATCTATTTTATGCATATTGTTTATAAAGATACATTTACAATTTACTTTTAATATTAAAAATTATCGCATTCTAAAACTGCTGAGAGTATTTGAAGACTCTTTCCTGTCCTCTACCCACTCGTCTAGGCTTTTGCCCCCCCTAGCATTTTCTTCCTTCTTTTGTGCTTTCTACTTAAAATGTGAACGGAATGGTTGGCTTTCATTCTCCAGCACATACCTTTACTCTTCACCATCATGGCCAGGAGGGAAGAGGGGACTTTGGTCCCAGAGTTTCTTGAGTCCACTGAGGGGTTCAGACTCCAGAGGGCTCTCCAGAGGGAAGGAGCAGTGCAGATTGAACAGCACCAAATGAATCTATGATTCTGGGAAGCAGGGATGGTGTCAGGGTGGAGACAGGTGGAGAGTGGTGAAGACATTCTGAAAAAGCAAAATCATACATAACAAAAGAAAAAATGAAAGTAGCTATATCCTGGTCCTTAGTTGAGTAATTTTGCTGTTATTCCTGTCATCCTTTTGGGATGACACAACTCACGTCACATATACGTGCATCCCTTGCCAGCAAATAGGTCCTACTTTCCCTAAAGGCAGCATACCCAGAAGTTTTTTTGTCACTGTAACTGAAGCCCTGGAAGAGCAACTCTGAAGAGGAGAGGTCCGTTGTGGCTCATGGTTTCAGAGATCCCAATCTGGGGTGGGGCAGCACCCCTGCTCTTAGGCCTATGCAAGGCAAGGCCATGGCAGAGGAAGCCAAAGTGAAGGGGCTGGGGACCAGATGAAACCCATAAGGATGCCACCCTCGAACCCACTGCCTAAACTCAGCACTGCCCAGGTTTCCACTACCTTGAAACAATGTCCTCACATTATGCTTTCATCAATGCCTTAGTTCGCTGCTGAGGTCAGAGCTCTGTGACACAGTCACCTGGGAGTCTCTCTTCCATACATTGAGACTCATAAGGACCCATTAGGTCTAAAGCCTACCAGGCAGGGGCCTTCTTGGTACAACTGCTAAGGCCACCGAGTTCACTAGCACTGACTCCCTGTGAAGCCACCACATTTATGTAATGCGTTTGGTGCTGGGGATGAACCAGGCCTGGCATGTGCGGGCCACACACTCACTGCAGAGCCACAGCCCAGACCCTCCCCTGCCAGGTGGTCTCTGTCGTGCCTGGCCACAGCCTCTTCTTTGGGATGATTGTTCTCCCAACCTGTTATTACCCTCAGCTTAGCTCTCTGTAGGTTTTTCTACCCAGGATGACATAACTCTGACTCTAGGGCCTTCAAGCCCAACCAGCAAGAAAGATGCTTTCATCCTTTTTACTTGAGAGTCTGCTGGCTGTGAGTCAGGGTACAGATACAAGTTCCAGCCCAGCCCTGAGACTGCACAATCCCTAACTCTCTTGGGGGTCGCTTCGGAGCTCAAGCCCTCCGAAGGGCAGATAACAGCCAAGCCACACTGGGACTGGAGACTAGAGCCATTGTCTAAGTGACACACAAACATCTGGAAGACAAGTGACAAGCGCAACCCGTCATATAGAGGTTTTCCTCTGCACCAGGGTGTCTGGAGACATCTGACAGCCAGTGCGTCGGTCTCCTCAGTGAGCCTTGTTGGGAAAGAACGTGCAGGCAGTGGTGAGGCGGGGAACCAGGGGATCCCTTGTTTACAGTTTACAAGATCCTTGAACAAAAAGCCCTTCACTCCCACCAGGGCTCCTGGCCGGCCAAGCCCTTTCCACATTACCGGCCCCGCGGAGCTGCCAGGGCAGCTTAGCAGTGGGGACTGCTTAGCTCTTTGGCACCAATACTCAGCATTAAATTAGCTTTTAAATCCTGGCAATTCTCAAATTCCCATCTCTCGGACTCTTTCCCTGTGGCTTGGAAGAGCATTTGCTAAATATTTTACAACACATTATACGCAGCCTCCCGCTCCCGCTCCCTCAGGGCGGCTCACAAGTCAACCAGCAAATGTGTCCCGAGTTATTCATAGCACTCTCTCTGCTCTCAGCACACTCCAGGGCTGTGCTCACCAGGATGGGAAGAAAAGGGGCCTTGGTCAGGAGTCAAGAAAGAGTTTTGAGGCATCCTGTAAGCCTGAGCCCAAGCCCCTGTGGCTCCTTGCTCAGACACAGGGACAATAGGGAATCTCAGGAGAAGGACAATTCTGCACACCCTATTTCTGCAGCCATAGCTAGAACTTGGACTGACTCTTGAGTGAGGAAGCTGGGCATGGTGGGCCAGCACCTGGGAGGTTGAGGCAGGAGGATCACTTGATCTCAGAAATCTGAAGTCAGCCTGGGAACATAAGGTTCTTTCTCAAAAACTAAATAAAGTAGGATGCCAGAGTTTAAAACACTGTCCAGCTTCGGTTGCATCTGCATGCTGAGGCAGGGAAGGAGACCCACCCTGCCTGGGGGGATCCTGGCTGCAGGTGGGTAGCTACAATGATGTAGTGCAAGGGACAATGGCTGGAGACTCCAGGACCACTCATAGAGGCTGAGAGTACACTTGGGGGCAAGGTAGGGGCAGGAATGGGGGCATCTGTGTGACAAGGTTGTCACCCTAGACAGCAGGCTGCAACCTGGATGCACTGGGAGATACTTGGGAGCAGCAGACGTGGCCAAGAGAAGAAGCAGAAACCTGGGTCCTACCAGGTCCTTCCCATGTCTCTTTGCCAGCCTGAGTGACCAGCAGCCTAGGCCGCTCTGCTCTGGTGTCACACCCTCCGCACTTCATTCCCACACTGACACTGATGACTCACTCTAGTCCCTCTAATGCACTTCCAGGCTTTGGCTCGGGCCTGGCACTGCCTTCCCAGTCCTCCCCTGTGCCCAAGAGCCCAGACCTAAATTCCCCAGGACAAATATCAGGTCTCCCTCCACCGCTACTTCCTCAGACCTCAAGGTCATTTCCAGTTCCTTCTCCAAACCTGCCATCCTATATCCCTGCTTTAAAGAGGCCCTGCCTTTCTCCTTGAATTCTAGAAAGCTAGGGCAAGAGTATGGCTCAGGGTGGGGCATTTCCCTAATGTAGGTGAGGTCTTGGGTTCCAGCCCCAGCACTGAAAAAGGAGGGTAAAGGAAAAAAAAAAAAAGAGTAGCAAATTAAGAGTTCAAAGACACCAGACAGAAAGCACCAGGCCTATAGTCCTACAACTCAGGAGGCTGAGGCAGGAGAGTCCCTCCAAGTTTGAGGCCACTCTGGACCACACAGTGAGTTCAAGGTCATCTTGAACTACAGAGACTCTGTCTCAAGAAATCAACAGCAGCAAAAAGAAAGAAGCCAGTTAACTTATTTGACTAGACAAGGAAGCACCCTGAATGTCAGAGAAGTTAAATAGGGAGACCTGGGGGCTAGGAGGCCACAGATACTTATTCAAAGGAATTTGTCACACACTGATGCCACCCAGGAGTCTCAGCACCTGTGAAACCTAAAGCAGCATGGATGCCTGCACTGGGGGTCGAGGGCCAAGGAAGGAGCTGTGACATCCCAGTGGGAGAAGTGTGTGGCACCAGCTGTGTCCAGCACGCAGTGTGTTCAGTACAGCAACAGTGGGCTGGGGAGATAGCTCAGTGGCTTAAGCGCCTGCCTGGCAAGCACAAAGTCCTTTGTTCAAACCTTAGTGAAGGAAAAAAAAAAAAAAACCTTGGCAAGAGTATCTGGCTTGGCCTGCAGAGTCACGCTGACGTGGGCCAAGGCTCAGCGGCTCAGTAGCCCATGCTCGCTCCACCTCTGAGCCTCTCTCGACCTGAATTGCCCTCCTGTGTAAACTGGGATGGCCGTGCCCAAGTCATGGGGGTTGCTGGGATTAAATGCAATAACAGTTATAAAACACTCCACGCAGTTTCCTGGCTCATCTCAGGGTCAGCCAGGGATGGCTACAATCAACTTTGTTGTTGTTTTTAAAATGCCCTTCACTGGCCAGGGTGTGGCTCTGCAGCAAAGCACTTGCCTAGCAAGGCCTTGAGTTTCATCTCAAGCCCTGCAAAAAAAATAAAATTTAATTTAAAAAAATTGCCGCACTCCTATAATCCCAGCCAGTAAGGAGGCTGAGGCAGGAGGGTCACAAGTTTGAGTCAGCCTAGGCAAGTTAGTGGCACTGTCGCTAAAAAAAAAAAAAGAAAGAAATTAAGGGCTGGTGGGGGTGATATATGCAGGCAGATAGAGGCAGAGGGAGAGGAAGAAGAGGAATCAAAGCATTTTGTCTTAATCCATGTGTATAAGGAGAAAAACATTCGAAGAACAACTGTTGCATTCTGATTCAGAACAAATGCTCAGGATGAAACCATGAAAACATTTCTCCAAAAGCAACAGACCTTTCCTCTTGTGATTTATGCTGCTAATTTTAGACAGCTATTACATAGTTCACATTTCCAGAGGAGTTAGAAAGAAAAGGAAAATTGCTAATTTGGGTCTGTGGGGAGAGGCCTGGGCTATTTCCGGCCCCTCTCGAGCTGTGTAAATAGTTCCAGGCTGGGGTTCCCAGGAGGGTGTCATCTCAGGGACCATTCAATGCCTTGTGCTGTCCCTAATGCACCCCCAGGGCCTTGGACAAGGGCAGGAACCTACAGTCCCAGGCTGTGTCCCCACCACACCGGAAGCCATGATGTGTGCTCTGAATCCCCCAACCCCAGTGGCCTGAGGCTTAGCCCTGCCCCTGTGTGGCAAGGCCTTGGCAGGCCATCTTCCTCTCAAGGACACTGTACCTGCCCCACAGAAGCTCACAGCCCCCGAAATAGGCAGGATTCATTCATTCATCAGGAACAGAGGAACGGTTGTGCCCCTTATCTGTGAAATGCTTATCTTACAGAGCACCAAATCAAGGACGCTCCCTCCTCACAGCTGTTCACAGAGCAGACGAACAGGTCAGGCCTAGGTTGGACAAACCTCCCTGAGCCCTAGCCGAGATTTCTCCCCCAGCAGTGCCATGCTGCCTCAGGGAGAAGCAGACCTGTCTTGTTGTGCAGCTTTGGGACAAGAAAGAAAAATTAAGATCTGTCCTTCCACTCAGCCATGTTCCAGCTCCACCATCTTGTGTGTGTGTGTGTGTGTGTGTGTGTGTGTGTGTGTGTGTGTGTGTGTTTGGGACAGGGTCTCACTGTGAAGTTCAGCCTGGCCTCGAACTCACTTTTGTAGCCCAGGCTAGTCTTGAACTCACACCTATCCTCCTGCCTTGACCTCCCAAGTGCTGGGATTACAGGTGTGCGCCATCACGCCCAGCCCAGGTCCACCATCTTGCCCAGTGTCTGGGCATTGGTTTCTTCTCACTAGAGAAACTCCCTAGCTCCTGCCATGCAGGGTTGCTGTGGGAACTCGCATTCCCATCTAGGGAAGCACTCGGAGCCCCCTTGGCTATGAAAATCTGTGTTTGGTTTGTTTTTGATTCTCTTGCCTCTGCCTCCCAAGGAATGATGGGGTGGGGAGTGTAGGGACTGCCACCTGGCCTGGCTTGAAAGTCTTCCAAAAGCTGATCCTCTGGCCTCATCCTGCCCCCAGCACCTTGGACCAGAGAGGAAAGTATAAGACTCTAGCTACCCAGAACTGGGTTCCAACAGTGATTTGCAGATAGCTCCAGGAAACTGCTTTCTCTGAGCCTCAGTTTCTCTTCCTAGTCATCCAGTGATGATATGGCATGACCTTGGGCCCTCCCCGGGAGGCTGGCAAGGAGACAGGCTCCCTGGCTGCCCACTTGGCCTAGGCCAGGCCAGGTAGCAGCCAGCGCTCATTACGGGCCTGAGGCCAGGGCCAGTGTGGGCTTGGGGCGCCATAGCTCCCACTGGCCCCAGGGCCTGCCTATCCCCAACCCAGCCATCTGCTGAGTCAGCGGCTGGCTGTGCTGCCCTGGGGTCCCCAGCCACCTGGAGCTGCCAGATGGGCCACAGCCAGGGGCCTCAGAGGAGCCCACATGCTATCAACGGTATTGCCCTGCGGCACACAGTGGGCTACACACCCTGTCCCCTCGCCAGGCTTCCAGGGCTATGGGTGGGGCATGTATAGGGTGAAGGAGACACTTGAGGAGCTGCATCCTCTCTTAGGATGCTATCCAGGGCTCTCCCACTCTCTCCTACCCCTAGCCCCACACTTCCAGAACTGCCCATGAGCTTTGTCCATGCATGGCCTCCTGAGTGGTCTTAGGTTGGGACTCCAGGAAGCAACAGAGCTCAAAAAGAGATGGCTGAGTGTAGGGGCCGAGTCAAGGCTGCAGCATAGCCATCCAGGGTCTGGAGGTCAGGGGGTGGGAATAAGCCACTCCAAGGCTCAACCCACAACCCCATGCACACCCAGGGAGGGGCCTCCTGAGGAGACAGCCTGGGGGAGCCTCAGAAGCCAGGTGCAGGACATGCCTTCTTGCTGTCCACTGCCTTGCTCTCTGCCTAAGCCATCCATGCCCAGCCAGAAGGTAAATATGGGTGCATAGCATGGCATTTGCTTTCCACTTTGAGAGGTGGAGACTACAATGCAGATGACAGTCACCGTATGACCCGTGAGCTGGTTCTAGGACCGCCAGTACGACCCAGCCCCCCCATGCAAGGTTGGTTGACTCTACCCATGTGGAAACTGGACATAGGAATCTACTTTTATGAGATTAATGTTTAAAATGTCACTTGAGTTAAATAACTTGATGAAATTCTACCTTCCCCAAGACTTCAAGAAGGATGGAGGGCCACACTGGTCATTGAGGTACCCCTGAGATAGGGCTGTGCTGCCCACCTTGAGATGCAAAAGGAAAGAAGTCAGAGCTGCAGTCCAGCCCTCAGTCCCATGACCTTGTTCCCTACCCCGCTGAGAAAGCAAATCTGGCCACAGTGGGGCCCAGGGGAGAGCCGGAAACAGGAAAAGGTCACCCCTGGTCAGTGGAGGGGACAGGAGGAAAGACAGGCTCTTGTCAGCAGTGCTCATTGGCATTCTCTGTTCCCTCTCGCTTTATGCTCTGGGGACAAACAGATAAGACTGGCATGACTCACGCCACCAAGGAGCCCAGTGTGGAGCAAATAAACACATAGCTGGCAGCCACGGTGCCATCCAACCGCTGTGCTGCCCAACTCACCATCTTGGCTGCATGGCCTCGGTGACCAGGGCACAGCCTGCTTTCCACTCTCACAACTGGGAAACCACAGTTTCCTCTGAAGTCATCTCAAGAAGGGAAAGAGAAAGGGCTGGCAAGATAGCTCAGTGGACTAAATGCCTGCTCAGGCAAGTGTAGCGACCGGGGTTAGATTCCCTGCATACAATGCCACACTGGCCCCACTCCTTGGCATGCTGAGCTTGCCACCAAAACTGGGCATGGTGGTGCACTCCTGTAATCCCAGTGCTGTGGAGGCTGAAAACAGGAGAAACACTACGAGTCCACGTGAGACCCTATACCAAATACATTAAATAAAAGAAGAAAGAAAAGTAGAAAAGCCACTATTCTCTGGCTCAGCTGATTGTCTTCTTGCCTTCTAGCCATCCTACATACTGGGTGGGATGTCCATATCAGAAGTCTAAAAAGACTTCAGGAAGTAGCTCATGACACAGTCACTCCACTACCTCTCCAGGAGACAGGAAGCTGGGCAGCCACGACAGCCTTATAGACCAGAAGCAGTGGTGGTATGGGGAAGGGTTCTCAGTGACAGAGGCAGAAGAAGCAAATGTATGACTTGAATGATATGGGCTATGGGACAAGGGCTGGCCCTTTGCTAGGGTGGGGTTTGTACTGCTGGAACAGAAATGAGTTCCAGTTTAAAAACCCTGATGGGCAGCACCATGAGCACATGGTAGGCATCCAGTTAGCTGTCAGATCCCACAAAGGCTAGGTAGGCTAGAGGAGAGATGAAGGAGCTCTGGAGGAGGTGATGACTGCCACAGTGTGGAAACAGGAAAGGGGAATTATAGGCTACCTGCCCTCCCAGGGGTGCTGTGGAGAAGTCGTTTCCCTGTCCACGCAGCATCATGCCAGCCACAGAGGTCACAGGAACTGTGATTGTCTCCATTCCTGTGTAACCCAGTGTGGGCTCCCTGAGTAGTTAGGTGCCATCTGTGCCAGAGAACTAGGATTCAATTGGATCCCTAGTTTTCCCAGCCTTTATAGGCAGGGACATTGTCATCTCATTTCTTATGCACAAGGGCCCTACGAGCCCGAAGTATCATGCCATAGATGGATAAGCTGAGGCTAGTATGTGCTAGGGCTGGGCTTTAGGTCTTAAATTCAGGTCTTCTGAATTTAAGGACAGCAACTATCTTTCCAGGTGGCAGAACCAAGGACCACCTGGAATTGGAGCTCAAGGCCTGTAAAGAAGGTCTCTAAGGGCACTTCCAAGAAGTTACCCTGGCCACTCAAGGAAACGTCCCAGCGCTCCAATCTCAACTTTCAGAGAGTTTTATTATGAGGAAGCAGGGCTTAGGCAGCCAGTGGCTCCCTCTTAAGTCCTTTGTCCCTAAGGGCCTTTCCATTCCCAGCCAAGGAAACCCCCACCTATCCCTATCCTTCCTGGCTGAATCAGAATCCAAACCCAGATTTGCTAAAGACAAAACTCTGGTCTCTAGTCTATACCTCTGCCTGCCCTCTCCCCACATTCCTGTTTTTGGGCCCAAGATCCCAGATCTAGGATGGGAGTAACAGAAGGCAAGTCTGTGGGGAACCAGGTGAGGTGCTGGAGGGGAAGTATTTGCAGGGCTATAAATAGAAACCAGGGGCCCCGCTACTGTGATTGCCCAGGGCTGCCTTCTACACCTGTCCCACCTGCATGGGCCCAACTTGAGGTCCTACTTCCTGCCCCAGGGTATAGGCCCTATCTGAGGGGTCCCCAGCCAACTGCCAGGTTTTATGAGCTTAGCAAGAAGCATGTATACTGTGACTAATCCTCATCCTTGGCTTCCTCTGTCACCGCAACCTGCCAGGCAGGAAGTGAGCGGGACTCAGCCCCCCTTAATCACTGCCACCTCCCCATGACCCGCCTCAATCACGCCTCTTTACAGTTGGGCAGAGCCACCTGGGCCTCCTCAAACTTCCCTATCTGCACCTCCAGATCACTGATAGGGCTAATGGCGTTTGCTCTGTCCCCGCCCTGGGTCCAGGAGTCACGCAATCCCTCGGCCTGGGGTGGGGACCGGCCTCCTGCCCCATGTGACTTTCTGTGGCTGCAGCCCCTTCCAGGCAGCCACCTCCTTCTACCCACCACCAAGCAGCCCACTGCCTGCACCTGGGCACCAAGGGCTTCAGACCCCACCCAATCAGCAGATAGCCACCTCAGCAGCTCTCCCTCAGACATTTCCCCTGGTCAGCTGCTGAAACCTTGTCACATGCCTACTGCATACCAAACAGTGGCGTAGGGCAGTCACAGGAGAGCAGCAGTCACCAGCCAGAGACAGGTGGCAGTGACGGACTCAGATGAGATACTGAGGGAGAAGGTAGAGGCCTGCTCAGGGAACAGCAGCTGTAGTATGTATGTGTGCCGGTGTGGGGGGGCACACTGGGGTGTTGGCTTCTGCAGAACGCTGTGATATCCAGACAACACACAGTTCCAGTGTCTGCCCAGGAGCGTGGCCAAAGACGCCTTTGTTCCAGGCCATATCTCAGAGGTACCAAAGGCCAGGCTTTGGCCATGTGGTTGCTTACAAAGGTGCTAGATGTCTCTGCATCAGGAGCCAGCAAGGCTTTGGAGGAAGACAGTGAATTTCACCTCCCTTATCACCAAGGCCAGCTATCACCTCACAGTCCCTGTGTGTGTGGTGCCACCTGGGACCCAGCTGCCACTGCCCACCAGAAAGCTCGAAGAAGTAAAGAGCACAAGCTCTAGAAGAGACCAGACACAGGCCTGAGAGTGGACAGGATGAAGGTGGCTGCCACTCAAGGGCCCACCAGTCCAAGTGGCGCACTGGGCCTAGACAGCAGAGGACTCCAGGTAGAGCTTGGAAGGGTAGCTTTAATAAACTTCCATTCCAACGTCTCCTCCTGATTCACCAGTTACTGTACCCCTTTTTAAGAAGATGCTATTAAGAAACAGCGTTTCTGAGTGATTTGCCCAGAGACTGAAGTATTCAAATTGTCAGAACAGAGAAGCCACTTTCCCACACTACACCTCAGGCCCAAAGACCAGCACGGCCATGGTGTTCCAGATCAGATGCTGCTGGGTTCTACAGGCAACGCCTGTCCATCTCCAAACTTCAACTTGATTGGGCAAGCCAGAGTCACCTGATGTACTGCCTGCCCAATCACTGTGTCTAGAGAATGCAAAGAATCAATGAGCTTATTTGTAAGTCATCTGCCGTCCCTGAGGACCCACTTCCCTCATGATGGACAGGAAACTGCTCTGAGTACTACCTGGGCTGCTGCCCAAGGAAAGACATGGTTTCGGGAGAAGCAGTCACTGGAAACGTCTGAAGCTGCCCAAGAGAAACATGTTTGTTCCCTCCACAGTAGGGCATGGAGCACACATGGAACTGTGTCAGGAAACCTCTGGGAAACAGCAGCACACTAGACTTGGGGAACTCTAAGAGCATTTACTAAAGAGATTGTTGACCAAGGCGTGGGGTAGGGTGGAAGGAATTCACAGAGTAAAACCTGTGGCCACTCCTAGTGTCAGAGTCACCAGGACATGGAAAGGGCTGCAACTGTCAGGAGAGGACATCCAGTCAGGAACCTGACTTCAGACTCAGAAGGAGCCAGCAGACCCCAGCCCCTCTGTCCTTCCATCTTCCCCATGAGTGTGTCCCCTCCACTGAGACCAGAAACCAGAGAGCAGTGTATTGCGGATGCACAGCAGGTGGAGAAGCCATGGACAGTGTGAGGGGGCCCAAGAATAAAATGGAACTTGCAGAAAAATATGGCCCAGGGTGGCCTCAGAGTCTGATCCCATTTGTCTTCAGATAGGATCACTTAGGGCAGAGCCTGAGGCAGGGATTTGGTGCAGGTAGGTGGGAGATAGGTGGAAGCAGTGGGGCATGAGACAGGGAAGGAGAACATGCTGCTCTCTCAGTAATAAATACCCCAGATTATTTAAGGGATACTTCATGCCTCGGGTCAGGGTTTGACCCTGGTGTCTTTACAGAGTTACCTTGGGCTGAGGGGGCTGCCACAGAGTCTCTGCCTCACAGAGTCTGCTTAGGCTGGTTTATCTCCAAATGTCTCATGAGGGTATATCAAGAAATGAGCTGGGGCTGAGCATGGTGGCAGCATGCTCTAATGGTCTCTGCTGCCTGGGAGGCTGAGGCAGAAAGGTCATTGGGAGCCAGGAGTTCTGGGCAACATAGCAAAAACCTATCCCAAAGAAAGAAGGAAGTCGGGAGGGAAGAAGAGAAAACAAGATTATACGATCTGAAGGTTGGATTAGGCTGCAGCATCCGCTCCAAGATGGCCCACACATTGGGCAGTGTGATAGCATCCCCTAAAATTCCCAGCACAACCATGCTAGGAGCAGCACCTTCAAGGAGGCGGTTAGGTTCAGCGAGCCATGGAAATGGTCATGAGCCCAGAGAACAAGCGTGCTTACCAAGGACAAGATGCTGGCCATATCCAGCATGTCGCCAGGCCATCTGCCATTCACAGAGGAGCCTCTCTGGAAGCAGCCCTGCTGACTCATGTCTCAGACTCAGACTCCAGATCTGGGAGAATCTGTCCCTCCTGCTCTCTTCCCAATGCCTGTAGGGGGACTGTGTGACCCAGCTTCAACATGTGTGACACGGCAGTGCAGACCTCTCTGCCAGGGCCCCACGAGGGCAGCTGCCTCCCCCAGAGTGGTATCAAAGGGCCAGGAAGATGGGGTGCAGCTCCAAGGGGTGGTCCTTGCCAGTTGCAAGAGGCTGTGGTCCCAAAGCAAAAGCCATGAAGAGCTGGGAAGAGGCTATGAGGACACCAATGACCTTGGCCAGAAGTCTAGTTTGTCATTTCCAAGAGACCACTGTGATGAGCTGTGCACAGAAAGGGACACATGGAGGACACACCCCAAGGCTGTCTTGGAGGTAGACACCACCACCCAGCATCACTACTGCCTGGCACTTAGAGACACTCTGCACTTCTTGGTGACAGCTGACTAAAGCCAGCACTGGGCCCATAGACCCCAGCCCTTCTCCTCAGAGTGTGCACTCATTTTTGAGTTAACACAGGAGATCAAATAGAAAGAGGCCAGAGCCATCCAGTGTCCAAAGCACTGCCAGTGGAAAAGGCCCAAATGGGTAAAAGTCACCCGGGAAGGGCTGATGTGTCAGTGGTACCCAAGAAGCAGCTGTGTCTGGGGGCCCCCAGGTGGTACCCTTCTTTCCCTAGCTGTGGTAGGCAGCCCTAGGCCTTGCTGCCATGGCCAGGGTCACTGAACTGACTCTGCCCGGTGGCTGACACCATCCAGTAACCATCCCAACTGCACACCACTTTGGATACACTGAGAGCCACAAAGGTCCCCAGAGACCATCAGGTCTCATGCCTGGTGTAAGGACTGAAGTCCATAGAGAAACAGGGCTCCCCCAGGTCAGTCCCAGCACCCCTTGGGCTGGAGCCTGCATCCCACAGTGTCCTCAAGTCTCCAGCACACTGCACAGCAGGCATGGTGACCTAGATACAGAGGAAGATCTTGTGGCTCATGGAGAAAACGAGCTATCCCTACCGTGGTGCTATGAGGTTGTGGGATCCAAATTCCCACAGGTCTGTCTGGATGGAGAGGGCTGGTGGCAGGCGTGCCAGAGTGAGTGGCCAGGATGTGGGGTGCTGGCTGTCCCGGCCCTGGCACAACCTCCTAGTCATGTTTAGCAATCGCCATGCAGGCACAGGGAGGTGGCTCTGTGTGGGAGGCATTATTGCTACACACTGGGAGCTCAGCATCTCGGGATAAGGCCACGGGGACCCAGGAGACCTAGCTGTGGTGCAAAGGCTCCTCTGACCAAGACCCACGTTGTGCAATGATATGGGTCAAGGATCTGCTGTCAGAGGCCCCGGTAAGAAGTGCCTGCTCCCAGGACACAAGCACAGCATGGTGGTGTGGTGTCTACAGCACAGGGCACTGGATATACTTTATGTGCTATGATCCCAGTTCACCTGGGATGGACAGGGAGACACCACTCACTCTATAGTCAGAGAAACAGAGGCCAGAGGGAGGCTGGGACTCACCTGCGTCTCGGGGTCATTAAGTGCCCTTCTCTACAGCAGCTCCTCTGGCCCTGGGGGTTGGAGTTCCACCGGCCAGGATCTCTGTGTGGTTGCCACAGCAATGCTTTACAGCCCAGCCCAGGGCTAAACAGAGTGGGCAGCACCCTGAGTCCCGGCCTACTACTTGGCACCTGTGTGGCTCCAGGCAGACCCCTGGTCTGGGTGAGGGTAAGGATCACCATGATAACAATTGTTGGGATAGTCCAACAAGTGTCACCTCTGAGGGGGCATCTGAAGTCTCGGCTGATACTCATCCATCTGATGGAATGTTTTATTTATTTACTTAGTCTTTTTGAGACAGGGTCTCGTTATGCAATTCAGGCTGGCCTGAGTTCATTTTTGTAGCCCAGGCTGATCTCAAACTCACACCAAACCTCCTGCCTCAGCTTCCCAAGTTCTGGGATTACAGGCATGCACCACCACACCTGGATATTTATTTATTTATTTTAAAAGACAGGGTCTTAATCTGTAGTTCAGGCTGACCAAAACTCACTATGTGGCTCAGACAGACCCTGGACTCAAAATTATCTGCCAATCTCTGCCCTTTTCTTTTTTTTAATCTTATTTAGCACAGGGTCAACAGTGTACTGGGTGTATAGGGTCTCACTACACAGATCAGACTCATAGTGATCCTCTTGTTTTCAGCTTCCCAAGTGCTGGGATTATAGGAGAATGCCACCACATCCAGTCTCAATCACTGTCTCAGTGTGCCCTGGGGTGGGGCCGGCAGGCACGCCACGGATCAAACCCCAGCCTTTGCATTCTGCCTAAGCAGGCGCTTTAGTCCACTGAGCTATTTGGCTGACCCTCGGCCTCTTAAGTATTGGGATCACAACCCTTTTTGATGGCTTTTAAAAACATTTTGTGTTTTTCATTCACAAATAAAATTGTATGTACCATATATCTCCTGCTATTGTGAAGTACAGAGGTAAACAGTGTAGAGTATCTAAATCTAGTCCATAAACACATCACAAGGCTTTTCATCAGCTTATACTGTTGTCCTGAAATTCAAGTATTTGGGCCTCTGTATGGGGTCTGAGTCCCATGTGAGTCTAGGACCCCTGTGCTCACCATGTCAGCCAGCTTTCTGATGCGATAACAAAATCCCAAAACTTATGAGCAGGAAAGGTATACTCTGGCTCCTGGATTCAGGACTCCAGTCCATGCTCACTTGGCCTCCTTGCTTGGACCTGTGGCAGGGCAGCAATCACGAGAGAGCCCTGGGCAGAGGAGGGTGCTCACCTCATGTGGCCGGAAGCAAGGAGCAAGATAGGAAGGGACAGAGTTCGATATCCCCTCCAAGGCCACGCTCCCAGTGAGCTCATATCCTCCAGCTAGTCCCACCTCCTAAAGGTGACCTCACCTCCCAACACCTGACATTCAGGTCCACTCAGGATCCAACCTGGGGCTGTCACTCTCCTGCAAATCTATCTACCTGCTTCACACTAAGCCTGGTAAACACCAGCAGATGGTCCCAGGCGCAGCACAAATGTCACTGCCTCTGAGGAGCCATCCTTGATTCCACAAGTCCCTGTCACCATGTTCTCTTGTTGTGCCACCCAGAGCCCCAAACAGCCCAGGGTTGGCCTTTGTCACATGCAGAAGGCCCAGTGAAGGATCCATACCCAGCCTTCGTGAGCCTCCTGGGCATCCTCCTGTGCTACCGAGCTGCCCTGGGCCCTGGCTCACCTCTCCCCTTCCCGCCACGTACTCCTTCTCCTCAGCTGGGGCTGCCTCCTTCACCTTCAGAAAACACTTCTTTTTCTTTATGATTCATTTGATTATAGAAAAAATTATCAGCCCCAACTGGATTCATTTCAGAACTTGAAGCAGCCAACTAGAATCCACTTCAGCTTGGTCGTGAAGAGACAGACACTGTTAGAAGTCGCCCACATTTTGCCCAAGAGGTACAGATATTCCCATACTTTTTAAAACCAAGATGATAATTTGAAACCTGATTTGTTCTCTTAAAAATGTTTATGATAGGACACAATTCCTGTGTGGTAGCTCATACTTGTCATCTCAGCACTCGGGGAAGCTGAAGTGGGAGGATCACAGCTCCTCCTGGTGTCTGAGAAAGACCCTGTGTCAGCAACCCCCCAACCAGGCATTGAACTCAGGCCTTGTGCTTGCCAAGGAAACACTCATTCTACTGAGCTA
Source organism: Capromys pilorides (assembly GCA_004027915.1). Classification (NCBI taxonomy): domain Eukaryota; kingdom Metazoa; phylum Chordata; class Mammalia; order Rodentia; family Capromyidae; genus Capromys; species Capromys pilorides. The sequence goes on along the minus strand of PVKN010001043.1, from coordinate 34,414 downwards.
TCTCCCCAGCCACTGTGTTAACATTTAAAAACTAATAAAGAGGGAAGGGGAGTGGAGGTGGAGCTCCAGGCAAAGGTCCTAGGTGCAGCCCCACCTACCTCAAAATACTATTCTCTAGTGCTCCTTCCATGGCCGCACCTGCTACAGCTCTAAAGGGGTCAGCTCTGTCTCTGATGGTCAGGCTGAGGCGAAGGAGCCCTTGCCGTGGCCCCCTGGCCCGTGGGCCTCTGTTCCCTAAACAGTGCCCTACAGAGTACCCTGACAGCTGCTCTCTGTCCCTGCTCCACCCAGCCCCACCCTGCGGACTCAGCATAGGTTGGAGTCCAGTGCTGGGGAGCTGCTGGAGAAGCCTGTGTGAAGAAAGGAGCCCACCCTGGCCCCTCTCTCCATCCCTGGCTCCCCATCTTTCCCTGTCTCCCCCTTCTGTTCATGAGCAAGAACCTTCAGCACCAGCTCAGGTCTTTCTGGGCTTCCCGAAACAAGCCCAGCTCCCCATCCACCCTCTTCTTTGCCCTCCCTGCCACACCAGTTCCTCTTTGGGGCCTTCCACCCAGGATCAAGGATCTCAGCTGCCCAGGAGGGGCCCAGTGGTGACCTGAGCTGGGCTTGGGGGTGCTGTGCTGAGGGTGTTCCTGCGTCCCCTGGGGACCATGTCCAAGGCAGCCAGGTGGCAGCTTTGAGAGCTGATCCGACTGGGTGGGCTTTGCCTCCTCCTCCTCCCCACCCCCTGCTTTTCTTCTTCCTCTTCCTCCTCTTCTTCCTGCCTCCACTTTTTCTTCTTCCTCCTTTTCTCCTCTCTTCCTCTACTTTCTCCTCCTCCATTTTCCACCTCTTCTACTTCCTCCTTCTTGATCTTTCTCCTCTTCTTCCACTTCTTCTCCTACCTCCCCTCCCATCCTCTCTCTCTGTCCCTCCCTGGGTGGCATCCTCCACCATGTCCCAACCTCACACCAGGCCCTCACCACATTCCATCCTTGATCTCGGGCTCCCTGGATGCCGAGGGCATGAGTCACTCAGACCCCTGCCCTCCTAGGCGACCTAGCCTGGGACCTTTCATGATGCCACACAAGTCTTTGGGCGTGCGTGGTAGGCAATGGGCCAGGGTTGTGTGAGCCTGGTGGTTGCTGTCCCAGGCAGTGTGGCCCTGGCCTTGGGCTAAGAGTGCAACTCTAGGAAGGGGACTTACAACACTTGGGACCCCTGGAAATTCAGCCCAAGCATCACCTGAACCTGCACCCATGGCTTTGGGGACAGCAGGGAGGCCAGGCTGGGAGCCGCTTCCCATCAACGGCCACATATGGCAGGTGGCAGGAGGCAGGGTGCCCCACAGCAGGCACTTTGGCTGAGCCAAGCAGAGCGACTATCTCTGTGTTGTCCCCACTCTTCCAGGCCTCACTGGGAATGGATAGGAAGGAAGCCAGCAGGAGTCCCAGGGGCTGAGGTGCTTCCCTGCCCTGGCTGACGAGGAGACAGGGTATGAGCTGGAGCCCCCAGACTCTCGTTGGCTCTAACTTGGGGCCTGGGGCTTGGACTGTGCCCAAGTCACCCCCCTTCACAGCAGGGACAACTTGGTTGGCCTGCTCAGCTCCATAGGGCTGTGCACAGTAGGACCTCAGGTTCTCAGCAGTCAGGGAATGCAAGTGTCTTCAACTCGGCGTCCCACCCTGCCTGGCTCTGTGGAGCCCCTTCCCAGTGACCCACGGTGGCTGAGAGACCAGCTGCAGGCCAGTTGGGCAATCCAGCCACAGAGGGACAGCGATGCCCCCGTGAGCAAGGCTGTTGCTCTGTCACTGCACTCTTGGAGAAGCGCCTGTGCCCCACGCCGCTGTGGCTGATGAGTGGCCCTAGCTTACCGCTTCAAGTTCCCGAGGGCATGTGTGACAGGGGAGCCTCCCACCCTGCCCTGGCCATCCACACACAAGCCCCTGGGGAAACTGAGGCCTGGTGGTTGAGCCACTGGCTATGGCCAAGGAGCCACAATTTGAACTCCTCCTGCTAAGTCGGAAATCGCCTCTGCTCCACCAGTACTCAGTTTCTCTATTTGCAGAATAACTGACTTAGGCTGCGCCTCTGCTGCCTGGCTTCATGGGGGTAGGGCAGTTCTGGGATTGAACCGAGGGCCTCGCCCATGCCAACCCCACCCAGCCCTCTGGTTGTACTTTTCTCCTTCTCCTTTTGTGGTCCTAGAGATGAAATCCAGGGCCTTTGCATGGCACTGTACCCCCAGCTCTTTTTATTTTGAGATGGGATTTTGCTAAGTCATTCAGTTACCCAGGCCAGGCTGGAAGTTATGGTCCTCCTGCCTCAGCCTCCCAAGTAATAGAAGAAGGGAGTGTGCTTGGCATCTGGCTTAATTTTGCTTTTCTTCAGTGCCAAGCAGGGGGCTCTTTGAGGAGAAGATCCTAAAACCTGCCAGAGGTGGCGACTGCAGAGCACGGGCATATTAATGAGGTAGTCAGCCCAGCAGGCAAGAGTCTGCACCAGACCCCGCGGGGAGGCTGCTGAAAACAACTCTGCATGAACAGCCCCCCCCCACAGTGAGCACGCAGCCCTCTACCCCTAGCCCCCCCCACCACCACCCACATGTGCTCTAACCTCCTGGGGTGGGCGCCCCACTCTTTCAGCTCTGCCCCTGCACATCAGGAGGGACGCCTGGGGGCAGAGCCCGTCCTTCACACCCTCTGCATTTGTTGAGTGAAATAGTGAGGGTGGAAAGGACTCAAACTGTTTTAAGGAGGGCATCCTGGACTGGGCTGCCAGAAGGGGACCCTATGTCCTTGTTGAGGAGCCCCTGCCAGCCCAGTACGGGCACTGTGACCACCCCTCAAGCTGGCTGGGGTAAAAACAAAAGCCACGTCTGATGCTACAGGAGGGGCCCCAGAGAGGCTGGCTGGATAAAGTAACCAGTGTCCTCAGTCCTTGGAACCTTCTGCAGCAGCAAAAGACAAGCCAGAGCTCAAAGGGATGCCGGAGATGTCCCAGGACACCCACAGGCCCAGCCTTAGTCCACAGGGTGGAGGGAGGGAGGAAAGAGCCAGGTCAAGAAGACTGGGGTGGTCGTGTTTCTTCCTCCTGTTTTGTTGAGACAGCTTTGCGGCCCAGGCTGGCCTCTAGCTCCTGGCCATCCTCCTACCTCAGCCTCCCGAGTGCTGGGATGACCGGCATGTGCCACCATGCCTGGTTCTAACTTTCTTCTTTCAAAAATCCTGGCTGAGTTCCTAGAGCTAATGGTCATCTCTCAGCACTGGGGCAATGTCATCGCTGTCCAGTAGCTCGGGGGGTCTTTAGCCTGGGGGGCAGGCTGAAGATAAGGGCACTGATGGTGCTGCTGGCAGTGCGGGCCTGGCAGGAGGCGCGTTGTCACAGAGCACTGCCTTTGCAAAGCCTGGCTCCAACTTGCATTATGAGAACACGGGGGCCATGGCGGCCGCCTCCACATGCTGCTGGGCCTGGCTAGAGGCAGCCAGGGCTGATAAGGGGCAGCACCAGAATTTGAAGCCAGGACTAGCTGGCTCCAAAGACCCTGCCTCTGCCAGGCATGTGCACACACCTGTGGGTCCAGCATGTAGGAGGAGGCTGGTGCAAGAGGATTGCTCTGAGTCCAAGGCCAGCCTGGGCTATGTAGAGAACCAGCCCACCGCAGGCTGGAGACCAGGCTGAGCGGGTGATCACCAACCCCTCTGGCAACCTCTTTTCCCACCCAGGCATCTGCGCAGCGGGCATGGTGGGGTGATAGGATACGTGCTCAGACATAGGCCAAAACAATGCAGGGAAATTGAGCTCTCACAGGAAACTGGGCCGGCCTGACTCACGCAGACCCCTTCGCGACACAGACCCGGGGACCTGGCCCGCAGGAGACAGCAGGCGCCCCTGATAGGCCTGGAGGAAGTGAGTGCTGAAAAGAGGGGGAGACTTCTGCTGGCTGCCAGGCTGCGCCATTTGTCACAAAGAAAACTGATTTATTTCAAGGAAAGAAGCGCAGGTCCCAGCGGGAGCATGGAGGTTTGCGCCTGGCATGGGCAGCTCTGTCCTTTGAGCTCCTGGGCCTCAGGGCTTCCAAGTCCCAGTCTGCACCCTCAGTCACTGGGAAGCCCTCCCACCTCCTGCAGCTCTGGGGATGTAGGGCAAGGGCTGGGCATGGACACTGATGCATGCACCACAGCCACAGAGGGGCCTCATCGCCCTCAGCTACAGGGTGGGGCAAGAACTGCTTTGCAAAGCAGACTTTAGGTCCCCGGGAAGTGCCATCAGCTATCACCACTCCCAGGTGCCTGTTGCAGGGCTTCGAACTGTGTCACCCAACCCTGCACCCTCCATCCCATGTTCTCCACTCAGACCAGTCTCTCAGCTCAGGGATATTTTTAATTCTGGCCTCTGCTGTGCCTACCAGCTCCTTCCCACCATTTCTGTCAAAAACCATGCTTCGTAAGGTGCTATGATGTCCCACTTGGTGCCTCCTGCTTGCTCTTCTGACTGGCATGTTGTTCCGTCTGTAATTGTCCAATGAACTCCCATTCATCCTTCAATACCCAATTCAAATGTCCCTTTTGCCATCTTTTAAAGAATCACTTCTCTTTCTGGGCTTCCAGGTGCCCTGTCCTTCTCCTTGCCCTGACACCACTTTCCTTGCTTCTTTTTACTTCTGTCTCCTGCCCTGGACCATGAACTTAATAGGTCAGGAATTGTGTCTAATTCACAAGATCTCTGGTGCTAAGCCCAGGGCCTGGCAACTGATTGACCTGAATTGTTCCCTGGCCAGAGACAAGGGAGAGTGGGAGTGGACCCAGAGCTGACCTTCCAGCCCCTCCAACCTGCAGGCTGTGGCAGTGATCGCCCAATTTCCTTTTTAGAACCTTCCCTAGCACCAGAACATGTGGATTCCAGGCCAAGCTGGGGAAGGAGTTCTGCTCAGAGCTGCAGGGGCGCGGAAGCCAGCTCTGCCCGGCTCAGTGCTCTCCAGACTTTGGCCTTGGTTTGTGTGGCAGACAGGCACTAGCCTCAGAAGACCCAAGGAGACTCGGTGTCCAAGGGCCAGGACCTCCACCTGGAGTTTGTCTTCAGACATTCTCGGACCATTTCCCCTAAACTTCTTTTTTCTTTGTTGCTGGGGAACAAAGAAATATGGCCTCATACATGTGAGGCAAGCATGCTCACATTCAACTTTCACTGGCCGTGACGGCACATGCCTGCAATGCCAGCTCTCAGGAGGCTGAGGCAGGAGGATTGCAGCACCACAGAGGCCAGCCTGGGCTTCATAGCCAGACCCTGTTTCAAACAAACAAAAAAAAAAGAAAAGAAAAGAAAAGTACCCTCTCTGGCTTTAGGACATTCTCTCCTCAAGTGTGGGCTGCACGCAATGTCCTGTGTGAGGCTCTGTGACAGCACTGCACCCCACACCCAGCACCCTCGGGGTGCCCACCATACCTGCGTTTGTCTGCCCAACAGTCCATGCATGCCTGCATCTGAGGAGGCTTTAGTGCAGGGCCTCAGGGAGCTGTTTTGTAGGTACAAAGAAACCCTGTCAATGATCCTCCTATGTAGCACAGGAGGGGAGCAGGGAGCCATCCTGCAGCCCCAGTGAGACAGGGCTGGGCAGTGAGCAGGGTCTCAGAGGAGGGCACTGGGTGCCAGGCACAGGCTGGGGACGTAGCCCAGACAGCCTGGCCAGTCCCTAAGGCCAGGGGAGGCTGATGAAAGGGAGCTGAAGACAAGCGGCCTGGGACACAAAGCTCACACCTGCTCCCTGCCACCACACCTTTCTGGTCTCGGGGTCACCATCACCTCTGTCCTCTGTGACTGGCTCAGCAGATACAGACCCTCAAGTCAGCTATCTGATCCTCTTTCATGCAGGACTCAGAGGTTGCTGGGGTCGCAGAAGCTCAGAAGGTGACAGGTAGAGGAGGGACAAGCAGCCACCGATGGAGCTATCAGACTCCAGAGGTGTCTGTGAGTGCAGCAGACACCACACCCATGCAGTGTGGCTGGCCCTCCTCGAAACTGTGAAGGGGAAATGTGCCCCCGAACTAGGGCCTGGGGCATGGGCATCAGAGGCACTTCACTCACTGCAACCAGGAAGTAAAAATTGCCAGTCAGCCACTGATGAGTGGGTGCAGAGTGGACCTAGCCACACACAGGACTGTTAGTGAGCCACGAATAGAGGCAATGTGGTGCCACACGGGTGAAGCCCCAAAGTCATGAGAAGGCAGAGCAGCAGTCACAGAGGTCACGTGATGTAGGAGCATAGTCACAGGCCATGCTCGGGACAGGCAAATCCAGCGGCAGAAAGCAGAACAAGGTTGCCCAAGATCAGAGGCAAGAGTATCAACGGGACGGGCTTTTGGGGTGCTCAAATGCCCTACGATTGATAGTAATGATGGTTGTGAAACCTGGAAACACTAGTCAGCCAAGGTGGCATGTGCCTGTAGATGCAGTACTCGGCTGGCTGAAGCAGGAGGAATCCTGCAAGCTCAAGGCCCACTTGGGCTATATTAAAAGCCAGCTCAGACTGTCTAATGAGATCCCATGTCAAAAATAAAGCAAAATACTGTGAGTGCACTAAGAACCACCCAACTGCCCTTGAACAGAGCGCCCAGCTATGTGAGTGGAGGTCAGAATGGCTCAGTGAATTCATAAGGAAATAATGATGGGCCTGGGTGGGGGCCACCCACCCACAATGCCAGTAGTCAGAGGCCGAGGCAGCAAACTGTACACCTGAGACCCTGTCTCAAAATAAAACACAAGCCTGGCGTAGTGTTGCGTTCTTGTAATCCCTGCACTCAGGAGGCTGAAGCAGGAGGATCACTGTGAGTTTGAGGCCAGCCTGGACTACGGAGTAAGACTCTGTCTAAAAAAGTAAAATAAAAGGCCAGGTATGTAACTCAGTTAAAAGGCCTTGGGTTCAACTCCAAGTACCACAAAAGAAAACTTTTAAAACAAAAAAGAAGTCATGGCTATAATGACCAAGAGTGAGCCCGATTTCACGGTCACCAGCATCTGCAGCCTGCAGTGGTCAGAGCCTGTGACAGTCTGTGTTCAGGCTAGGCTGTGGGGTCCCTGTGGGTTTGCTCCTCCACACCTGGCCTGGCCTACTATGTCCGTTGTCGTGTGCAGGTGGGGACATGGAAGACACAGGGGTCACTGTTTGCCCTCAGCAAGCCCTCTGGATGTGGTACCTCATACAGCTCCACTGCCTCAAGGACCTGCTTGTCACCAGACAGCCTGGCCCCACCCCACAACAATGGCTGAAGTGTCACCTTGTCACCTGCTCCTGCTGTAGGTGAGAACACAGCCTCACCCACAGTCCAGCCAGACAAGTCAGCAGGTATAGCTGTGCCCAGAGGGCCAGGGGCAGAGATAGCCAGGGCCAGACTGGGGGGGTTGCTGGCCAAGAGGGGCCTTCACAGGGAAAAAACCTTGAGAAGAAGGAGCACAACAGGAAGGCAGGGCCTCAGCCTTGCGTGTTCAGAGGAGGGGAATGGACTGACATCTTGGTGGGGGGCTTGGTTTTAGGGATAACCACCCATATACAAAGTATATACAAAGTGGGATAGGGTACAGTTCAGTGCTGAGCACTTTCTGAGCACTGTGATGCCCCAGATTTCATCCTCAGCATTGTCAAAAACTGAGCACAAGAAATTCTGGCAGCTCTGGATTCCCCTGTGCGTTCTGCTCCCCACTGGGCTCCCACTCACACGAGCAGGGCATGGGTCCCTCGTTAGGTAAATTCATTGTTAAACTTGTCACTGGTACCCCAAAAGCTTCCTGTCCTTGCCAAGACTCAAGATCATGGTCGCTGCTACGAGGGCGCACCTGTCACAGCCAGGGACCCTGGGGACTCTATGTGTGTCCCTCCATCTGTACTAGATGAGCAGCCCGTGTGGCCTGATGCTGTGTCCCCAGGGCTCCACATGAGGAGTGCTAGAGCACTAACAGTCATGCTGGTTGCCGGTCATCAAGGTGTTACCAGCAAGACTGTCCCCATGGGGCCGGTGAGATGGTTCAGTGGTCTAAAGCGCCTGCTTAGGAGGGCTCAGGCAACTGCGGGGACTGCAGTTCGATCCCCGGCACCACATGCTGCGCCAGCGCCACCACCAGGGCAGGCTGAGTCAGCCACAAAATAAAGAAAGAAAGAAAGAAACAAACACAACAAGCAAACAAATAAATAAATAAATAAAATTTTTTTAAAAAAAAAAAAGACTGTCCCCAGCACCTACTCTCAAGTGGAAAAGGGATCAAGAGATATGGGGAAGGGGAAGGAGGTACGAACAGGAGTTGAGATGCGCTCTGTGCGGCACCATCCCACACGCGGAGTGTGGTCACCGTGTCCTGCAAGCACGCACTAATAACAAATAAAAATTGAAGAAAGAAAGACAAAGGGGAGAGATGGGCGCTAGGCGCTGCGGCGGCGGCGGCGGCGGCACGGTGGCTCCTGGGTAGGGCGGCTCTTGCTCGTCGCAGGGAACGGCAGGCTGAGGCTCCATCCGTTTCAGCTGAGTCTCTGTGCCACGGTGACCTTGGGAGGGACCTCGTGAGCCAGTGGTGGGGACTGAACCTGCCTGACGGTGGTCACACAGTGGGTCCCATCCCCCGGATGGTGGAGCACTTCCACTGTGGCAATGTGGGGCACATCTAGATTTAGTTTTTTTGGCCCCACATATTGAATCCATGGCCTTCCCACTGGACTACATCCCCGGGTCTGTTAAAGTTATTACTTTTTTAAAATTTTGAGATACAGTCTCGCTAAGTCCTCCAGGGTGGCCTTGAACTTGCAATCTTCCTGCTTCAGCCACCCAGAATGCTGAGATTACAAGAGTGTGACACCACATCATACTGCAGTCATTGTTTCATATGTATAATGGCCTGCTCAGCCTGCCCTGGGGGTGGGGCTGGCCCAGCATGTGGTGCTGGGGATCAAACTGCGGTCCCTGTGGTTGCCTAAGCTTGCCTAAGCAGGCACTTAGTATTTATTCATTTATTTATTTATTTATTTATTTTTGCCTTTTTGAGCCAGGGTCTCGCTGTGCAGTTCAGTGCTCCCAAGTGCTGGGATTACGGGTGTGCGCCCCCACGCCCAGCTGAGCAGGTGCTTTAGACTGCTGAGCCATCTCGATGGCCCAGTCATTGTTTCATAGAGAAAAGAACTTAAGGCCATAAAATATCCAGAATAGTGTCCAGGTGCAGCTCAGTGGTAAAACGCTTGCCTCGCATGCATGACAGCTGGGCTTTATCTCTGTACCAGATAAATAAATCATGTCCAAAAGACAGGCTCTAGAATGTTCTCCCCAGCCGGGGGCAATGGAAGTGTGGGATAACAGGTGCCCATCCTGACCTGGATTGATTGTCAAGGCTTACATGTGCAGAGAATCCCGGAAATATGTGTAAGTTTCATTTGTCAATTGAAACATTAACTTTAAAGGAGAGATACAAGAATACTCTAGCCTAGGATCTGTATTCATGAGCCCCATGCTCTCAGTGCACCCCCTTATCCAGTGCTCCTTGTTTTCCATTTTCCTAATGGTCCTCTGGTTCTCAATCCAGGCAGCACTATTGAAATAAATACTTGGGTTATGGGTTGTCTTTTTTTTTTTTTTTTCCAGGAGGTAGTGGGATTTGAAGCATGGCCTTCACGCTCAGCTATATCCCCAGCTGTTTTTTATTTTTGAGACAGTCTTGCTAAGTCATTAAGTTGCCCAGGCTGGGCTCAAGCTTGAAATCCTCCTGCCTCAGCCTCCCAGAGTGCTGGCATAGCAGGTGTGCACCACTGCCCCAGCACCTGAGGTGTTTTTAAAACTACTGCGTGGAACCCCCTCCCTTCAGTCAGACCAGGAAGGGCGTCTAGGCTCTTCCTAGGGCCCTAAAGGCTCCTAACTTGCTTTCCACAAGTCCAACAATTGGGCAGCTGGCAGGAGGAGCTGCAGGATTGGGGAACCAGATGACCAGAACTGCCCCCCACCTCCCAGGTGCTCAGCAAGCCTGTTTTGTTGTTGTTGTTGTTGTTTGTCTTTTTGAGACAGGGTGTTGCTGTGCAGTTCAGGCTGGCCTTGAGCTCACTTTCGTGGCCCAGGCTGGTCTCGATTTCACACTGATCCTCCTGCCTCAGCCTCCCAAGTGCTGGGATAACAGGTGTGCGCCCCCACGCCCGGCTGAGCCTTTTTTTTTTTTCTTAAAAAAAAAATGATACAGAATGTCAAAACATGAAAAAGAGAAGATTAACAATGGTTAATATATTGCATACTGTTATCTTCAAGGTAACAAAAAAAAAAGTAGCTGCTCAGATTACAAAATATAGGCATGAAAAATTAAACAACATAGACACAAACCATTCTTTTTAATGAACTACTAGAAACGAGTATAAATATCTTAGCCATCTTGTATGTATATTTATTCCTTTTTTCTCTCCTCTTCTCTCTTCTCCTTTCTCTCATCGCAGTCTTTAGAGCAGTTTCTTCTCTACACGTTGTAGAAACTTGAGCAGCATGGCTGGGATGCAGCTCAGGGTGGGGCGAGACCTGGCATGTGCAGACATTGGGTAAATATCAAGGAGAGCGGCGGGATAACAACTATGCAGCCGCCCTGCAGGTCCAGAGTAGGACCAGGTGGCAGCCTGGGAACCCCGCCCCTCGGTTGTCTCCTAGCAACGTGCATCCCTGCTTCCTCATGGGCTGCTGGCTACACCTCAGGCTGGGTTTGGTTTGAATTTAGGCTTGAGTCTGGTGAGGCTGAACGGCCTCTCGCTCTCCAGGACTGCTTACTCACTTGTATCGCTTCCCTGTGAACTGTCTGTTCCCAATTTACTAATTCACAATGACAAGCACGACTGCCAAGGGAGCAGGATGCACGTGTCCCGCGCACACACGGCTCCCTTGGGCCGCGCTGCCACCCAACGCCAAGTGGGAATCCGGGTGAGGTAGGGCGCGCCCAGGCCCGGCTGTCCCGCTCTCCCTCCCGCCTCGGAGTCCGCCCCTCCTTTCCCTGGCGCGCATGTCCCTCTCCAGGGACCTGGCCACACTGCTCGGCATCCTTATCCTGGGCAGTGCGCCGGCAGCTTCCTCCTGGCTCCTCTGCCGGAGCCCTGTGTGGCGCCTGCCGCGCTGCTGGGAGTGGCTCCTGGGAGAAGGTGGCTGGGCGTTAGGAGGACTCCAGGTAGTCCCGGGAGGTCGGGGCGACCGCCGCTCCTGAGGACTCGGCGCTCCTCCGCCTTCCTGCTCTGAAGTTTTCGAGGCTGAGAGCCCTGGAGACTGAACCTGCAAACGCCAGAGGTCAGAACCTCAGACCTGGGTTCCAGGAGCGGGTGGTTCAGGGGCTGCCTGGACAGACGGTGGCACCAGGTGCAGCAAGGGGAAGGGGCGGGCGCGCAAGAGTCAGGGAGGCAAGAGAGCAAACTGCACCTCCTGCCGAGTCCTTCACCTCCTCTGTCCTGGCCTGCAGCCCTTCCTGGGGTGCCCCACCCTTGGCATAGAACCTGAATTCCCAAGGACACCACTTAGCCCTGACCATTCATACCTGGCTTTTGTTCTCCCTCTCTCCTTCCCGTCTCTGCCTCCACCTCCACCTCCACCTCCACCTTCACCTCCACCTCCATCATCTCCATCTCCATCTCCATCTCCATCTCTTTCAAGGCAGGGTCCCCCATGTTTTCCAAGCTGACTTTGAACTCCAGGGCTCAAGTGATCCTCCTGCCTCAGCCTCTCAAGCGCTGGGACTATAGGTACAGACAACCACCCATGGCTCCTGCCTAGTGGCCCTGGACACACCATGTATGTCCCTAGCTCCTTGGCCAATGCCTTGGCGCCCAGCTCTGCATCTGCTCCTCATAGCAGGCCTGCCTTGCTAGTGTCCTGCAGACCTGCCTTCCCCTTCTGCCCCGCCAGGCCAGCAGAGCCTCAGTGGCCTGGACCTCAGCTGTCCCCGTCCCATGGCCCCCTGCTGGTGTAGTGGCTGAGTTGGTAGGAGCTCTGGGCTTCCTAAGCCTGGGACACAGATCCTGGATCTCATAGCCTCTCCATCCATGGAACTCCAGCATTGGGACCCTGCGCTGCTGTGTGTCTCTAGCCCCAGCCTGCCGTGTTCAGGGCAGCAACACCACACTCACATCCATCGATATTTCTGTTAGAACAAAAACAATCACAGAGCCCCCAAGCAAGCCACTGTCTCATGCTGGAACCAGGAAGGGCAGGACCCAAACTTCTGAGGGGGAGAAGACTTTAAACTCTAAGGTAAAGCTATGTTCATGCCAGGAATCGTTGTGCTGGCGGCCCGTTAGTGAAATCAACATGGACTTCAGCATCAGCTTTCTTCCAGCTGTGTGACCTCTAGGGAGTCACTATACCTCTCTGGACCTTGAAAACAGGAGGTTGTCCACCTAGCTCAGTGAGTTGCTATGAGGACACAGAAATCTTTTCCTCTCAGGACTCTGTGCGGAAAGGGACATTAAACTAAAGAGCCAGGCACAGCGTGCCTGTCCAGATGACGCTGCTAGACAAACAGCCGCTTCCTCTGTTAATAACTCCTGTGGAATGCAGATGAGATTTTTTTCCTCCTTCTTTTTGCTGATTAAGTTCCCCCAAAACCCCCTTAAGAATTTTAATAAGAAATGCAAAAATCAACAAAAGTCCAGCAAACCTTTTCCTGTTATTAAATAAAGGGAAAGTAAATATTGCAAATTAGACATATTTCATAAGAGGATGTTTTGCTTGGGCTAAAAAATGAAAAAGAAAAGAAAAAGCTACTTGCTTTCTGGCAGCAAATGCATGTCTTGCTGAAGTTTGGTTTCAAATCTGATGACTGGAACATTATTCCTGGTTTGCCTGGAATTCAAGCCCTTGACATCTGAGGTGGCGGATGCAGGGACGCGAGAAACCTGAGTTTCAGCCAGGCCTTGACTCTTCTGTTCTATCCTGAGAACCTATAGGGCTTCTGCAGCCAGGAAACCACGACCCCCAGGTGGGGACCTCCAGGGTCACACACAAGACAAAAGCACCTTGGAACCAAGGCAACTTCATGTGGATCAGAGACAAAGAGACAGAGAGGAAAATGAAACACCACGTGCTCTCCTTGTGTCCTTTTCAGGATAGGAGATAAGACCCTAAAACACAGCGCAGCATCACAGCCTCAGCCCAACAAAGGGCCTGGCAGCTGCAGAGCCCAGGTCTGAATCTACCTCTGCCATTTTGGGGATGGCAGTTTACCTAGGGTAAACTACTTAACTTCTCTCTCACTTTCTTTTTCTTTTTCTTTCTTTTTCTTTTTTTTTTTTTCAGAACCAGGGATTGAACTCAGGACCTTGCACTTGCCAGGCAGGCACTTGTGTCCCTGAGCTATCTCCCTGGCCCCTTCTCTCACTTTCTTCAGCTTTAAATGGGAAGAATAGGGTTATGGAGATAGCTCAGGGGCACAAGTGCCTGTCTGGCAAGTGCAAGGTCCTGAGTTCAATCCCTGGTTCTACCAAAAAAAAAGAACAAAATGGGAAGAATAACAGTATTTACTAAAAGGGAAGCAGTAAGGGATAAAAGAGTGGAAAAATGGGTCCAGAAAACTAAGGCACTCTGCTGCGAGTGGTAACACATGCCTGGAATCCCAGCATCTGGGAGTCTGAGGCAGGAAGATTACTGTGATTTTGAAGTCAGTCTGGCTACACAGAGAGTTCAAGGCCAGATTGAACTGCACAGCAAGACCCTGTCTCAAAAGACAAAACAGAAAGAATATACAATTTTTAAAAAGTCAGGATCCCTAAATTCAAAAGCCCAATCCAGAAACAGGCATCTGAGATGAATATATACTTTTCAGAGGAAGAAATACAAATGGCAAATAAATATTTGAAAAAATGTTCAACATTATTGGTCATTTGAGAATTGCAAATTGAAACACGAGGGACTCCATCTCACCCCAGAAAGAATGAAGAAATCAACCAATAACAAATGCTGGAGCTGTAAGGGGAAAGGAACTCTTCTCCACTGTTTGTAGAAGTGTAGACTGGTACAGCCACTATGGAAATCAGTGAGAACATTCCTCACAAAACTAGGGTTAGAAGTCCCAGCTATTCCCCAATTCTATTAGAGGTTCCAGCTATTCCCCAATTCTAGTTAACTCAGTTATTTCCCTCCTAGGTATTTTTCCAGAAGAATTGAAAACCACAGCAATATATGTGTACCCATGTTTATAGCATCATGATCTGTCATAGCTAAATCTTAGAAACAACTCAGATGCCCATCAACTGAGGAATGGATAAAAAGATGTGATATGCTTATTCTATGAAGCATAGAATAAGCTCATTCTTATTCAACTGTGAAGAAAGATAAACTTGAGGCTTTTATAGGTAAATGGATGCAACTAGAGATCATACGCACAAGTGAAATAAATCAAACCTGCATGTGTAAACATTGTTTTGTCTCCCTAGTGTGAGAAACTGAAAGAGTAAACAAAATCCAAAAAATACAATGAATATTGTAAAAAAGAAAGAAACTGCTCAAAAGGAAAGAACAACTGTGATGAGGGAAAGGAGAAAAGAAAGAAAGATGGAAGAAAGGAAAAAAGAAAGATATCTATATATATGGGCACCAGTAAGATGGCTCAGTGGTTTAAAATGCCTGCTTAGGCAACTTAGACAATCACAGGGACCATGGTTTGATCCCAGGCACCACATGCTTCACCAGCCCCACCCACAGGGCAGGCTGAGCCGGCCGTAACATAAAAAAAAATGTATATACACACACACAAGAGAGCTAATATAATTGTACTACTTCTATTGGTTTATTGAAAGAAGCAGTTAATGTTGTTTGTTTTTTGTTTTTAAATTTTGGGGGGCTGGGGAAATAGGCCAGAGGCATGAGTGCCCGCCTGTTACACATGAGGTCCTGAATTCAGACCCTGGTACCAAAACAGAAATAATTTTTGATCAAGCTTTGCATGCCTATATCCAGGAATCTAAACAACTTTGAAGATAAAACAATATACAATAGAACAACCACTGTTGCTTTTCTATCATCTTGTTTTGAAATTCTGTATGTTTTTAATGTTTTTTAATTTTTTTTCTCTTTAAAAGGAAGGAAGGAAGTGAGGAAAAGAAAAGGAAAGGAAAGAAAAAAGAAAAGGAAAGGAAAGGAAAGAAAGAGGCCGATGTACTTCTTATAACTTGTGTAGCAGGACAGACAGGAAAGAGAAGGACAGGGATGGAAGAATCACACACCTACCTCTCAGAGATGGTGACAGTGCTAGAGAGGATCCATCCAGGTGCCAGTGAGGGGCACACTGGCCCAGCACATGCACGCCCAGCATGTCGCAGACTGTGCCCCCCCCCAGTCCACACAGCTGTTGCTGTGAACTGCGTGCCACTACCCGGTGGCTTCCCATTCTTGTAAGAAACAGGGGTTCATGAAGAGAAGAACTCTGGGCTCAGTTTCACATCGAGCCCTAGGAGACAGAAAAGACCAAGATGAGAATCACCCTTGATTTCCAGTTGGAGCGCTGGCACTAGAGAGTAGGCAAAGCCACCAACCACACTCTGGAGAGCTGTCTAAGGCCAGGGGGGTGGTGCACACCTGCCATCCTAGCGCTGTTGGTAGCTTTATTTGTTTGTTTTGCAGTACCAGGAATTGAACTCAGGACCTTGCGCATGCCAGGCAAGTGCTTATTCTACTGAGCTATCTGCCCAACCCCATCCTAGCGCTGTTCAAGTTCAAGACCTACCTGGGCAATTTAGTGACTTAGTGAGACCCTGTGTCAACAAAAGGTGACCGAGGTGCAGTTCAGTGCAAAGGCCCTGCTTTCCATACCCAGGACCACCAGCAAAAATAAACACAACAAAGGAAGCAGTGCTTACCTATCTTCCCAACACTTCCAGTTTATTTAAGAAATTAAGCAGGAGAGATAAAGCTGAGGCCTCCTTAGGTACTACCAAAGTGCCACAGAGAGCTAATGGTTTTGGTGCTCATATTTCTGAGGTCTTTAAAATAACTTAGCATAGGTAAAGCAATATAGCTCAATGGACTAAGTGCTTGCTTAGGTAAGCGCAGGGTCCAGAGTTCAATTCCTGGCACTGCATGCCACACCAGCCCCACCCTAGTGCAGGCATGGTGGCACACACTTGTAATCCCAGCACTAGGGAGGCAGAAATCAGGAGGATCACTATGGGTTCAAGCTGCATAGTGAGTCCCTGTACAAAAAAAATAAAAATAAAAATAAAAATAAAATAATTTACCATAGCTATATGCTAAATACTTGATACTTTGTACGTAATCTACATAAATGGTGTATTATTCATGCACTTAACGTTGTTACCAGTTTTAAAAATTTTATCCCTTTTTTGCTTCTGAGGAACTGAACTTAGGGAGCTCTGAGCTACTTCCCTGCCCCACCTCCTTTTTATGTCTTGAGACAGAGTCTCACTAAGTTGCAAGGAATGATCTCCATCTTGGGATCATCCAGCCTCAGCCTCCTAAGTGCCTGGTACTCCAGGCATGTTCCACCATACTGGCCTAGTTCATTCATTTTAACTGCTGCATAGTATTCTCTTAATTTTTAAAAATCATTTATTTCTTTATTTGATGCAGGGTCTTGCTATGCCGCTTGGACTCATAGCGACCCATCTGTCTCAGCCTCCCCAGTGCTTGGATTACAGGCATGTGCCACCACGCCTGGCTTCAGGGGCCTGCACAGCATGCCGTGCTGGGGATCAACCCAGGTCCCTGAGCTTGCTAGGCAGGCTCTTACACCACCGAGCTATCTCTCTAGCCCTGAATAGTACTCGGATGTGTGGACATTCTACATCACATTCTATAAATCCATTCCTCAGGCAGGGACACTTAGATTGTTTTCTTTTCCACTAAAAAAAAAAAAAAAAATTACAAAACCAATAGCGTTTGATTAAATTTAAAAAAAAAAAAACTTCGCTAAGTGTTTTTTTGGGAGTACTTGCCCAAGTTTCTGCAGAAGACTGACCTACAGCCAGCAGCCTGGGACCCAGCCCCTGGGGGGCAGCCCCTGTGGAGGGAGTGAGCTGTGGCCTCAGGACAGTGGGGTGCGGAGATGGCGCCCGGCTCAGGAGGTCGCAGGAGGCGCGCAGGACTCACCCCTCAGCACGTGGTGTCCCCCAGTCCCACAACCTGGCCCATGTCCCCTCAGAACCTCAGTTTCCACGCTGGTGAATGAGGCTAAGGAGCTGCCAGGAGGGCTTCTGCGTTGCGGCTTCCATGCTGGCGCAGCCAGGACAGTGCGACCCTCTCCGCCCTGTCCCGCATGTTCTGTGGAGCTGAGGCAGACCCTGGTCTTAGCGTCTGCAGTCCGCTGAGCAGGGTGATGTCCCTGAGCTCACTTCGTCCCGCAGTCCTTGGGCCTTATTTTTGGTCTAGGATGTTCACCCAGGTACTTTAGTGCTTCCTGCACACCCTGCCCTCCTTTTCTGCCTGAAAAGCGATGTCCAGGAGCCTGGACATTTAAATCTGCTGAAATGTCTCCCTCTGGTGGCCGATCTCAGGCACTGCAGGGCTCAGCCTGGCTTGGGAGATCAGCAGAGCAACAACCTGGCTCTACTCAGAAACGCCAGCGGCTCCCCATTGTCTGCGGGGTAAAGTCCAGGAGCCACTCTGAACCGAGCACCAGCAGATCCGGCTCCACCTAAGGGACCGTATCTGGATTGACCTCCTGTTCCACCAGCCCGCTCCACCCTACTGCAAGACCTTACAGCCCAGCCTTGCCTGTGATTGACAAACGTTCTGGCCATCAACACCCCTCCTGTCCCCATCTTCCAGGCTAGCTCATGGCCACCTCTTCTAGGAAGCTCCCAGGCTCTGCACCCCTCACAAGCTGGCAGTCATGTTTCTATTTCCACGTGGAGCCTGGGGTCCTCTCCAGAGTCCAACTTGAGGGATTAAGGAGAACCCAAGCCCAAGAGTCCCAGTTTTGACCTGGGAATCCCTGACCTCCAGTTTTGCTCAAGAGGCCCTGAACCCCCAACTCTGCAAAGAACAGAAAAGGAAAGAACATCCGAGTAAACTTGGATTTCTGATGAACAACTTTTTTTTGGACAGGGTCCCACTGTGTAGCTCAGGCTGACCTTAAACTCTAAGGGATCTTCCTGCCTCGGCCTCCTGAGTGCTGGGATTAAAGGCATGTGCCAGCATGCCTGACAAACAGCTTCTTAAAGCATCCTGCATATTGCACAGTGCTTCCATGCATCGCATCACAGATGAACAGTGTTTATCTGTCCACTTCAGAGAGCTCAGTATTATAACTGGATGTATAGGTATCTTTCATCTTTCCTCTTCCAATTTGTGTTTGTAACTCACCTCCTCACATAAAGCTGCTTGTGACCTCAGAACTAGCGCCTCACAGCTGTAGTCCTTTGCGAACTAAGGCCAGGTGGGCCAAGAACCTTGGTTGACCTGCACACAGGCCCCCTTCTTGTCTTGTTGCTAACATAAACAAGTGTGCTTTATGGGCTCCTGTCTGGGCCACCCTGTGTCTTTTGCTGGTGACTCTGCTGTTTACCAAGACCCCTATGTTGAGCAAGGAGGGCTGCCCAGGGCCTGAGCCTCCCTAGAGGAAGAATGAGGGTTAAATAAGATGCCCTTGGTGACAGTCACTGAGCTATTGGCCTGGAGTTCCACACTCATGAATCAACAATTGATATTATATAAAGTGTCTCTAAATAGAACCGTGGAGAACAAGGCCACAGACTGATCAGGTGATACAAATGCTGTGACCAGAGGCGCCCAGGAGCCTAGCCTGTGTTTTTCCTGGAGCAGCCGGGGCCGTGTTTGCTAAGTCTGTGATTCACCAACTTTTAGGGCAGGACTGTTTCAATAAAAATCAATTACACAGCTCTGCTGCATGCACAGATACAGTACATATGCATGTAATAAGCTAGACTCCTGTCTACCAGAAATACACAAAGAGTTGCATGGAATATTCTGTGACTTTTTTTTTCAGGGTTTGAACTCATGACCTTGCACTTGCCAGGCAGGCACTTGTGCTACAGAGCTATCTCCCAAGCCCCTCTATGACATTTGTTATACATATTTTTGGAGTGGTTTATTTGGGCTTTGTAGTAAGACTCTACTCAGTCCAGGCCTGCCTTTGAATTCTCAATCATCCTGCCTCAGCCTCCCAAGCACTGGCATTATAGGAATGTGCCACCACACCTAGGTCTTGGCATTGTTTTAAAAGCACTCTAGGGTGTGTGTGTGGGGGGGGGGGGGGGCAACCTGTTCAGGCCCCCCTCTTGTCCCTCTCTCAGACAGGAGCTTTCTTTTCCCTAATAAATACATTCTGCTCATTTTTTTTTAAAAAAAAGTTCTCTAGTGTGGCTTGTGTCCATCCATAGTCCCAGCTACTCAACAGGCTGAGGTAGGAAATCACCTAAGTCTAAAAATGTGAGACCATCCTGGGCAACTCAGCGAGTCCTTGTCTCAAAACTGAACTGCTCAGGTAGGAAAACAGAAGAAACACAATACCAAAGACCAAAGGTCGTGCAAGCAGTGATTTACAACGTAAGACTACTTTCCCTGCTTTTCTGTATGTTTGAAAGTGATCATAACCAAAGGTTTGCAATGTAGACACAGGACAAAGTCTTGAGAACTGTTCGTTGACTGTCATCTAGTCTGGCCCCTCTGTGATAACAGGACTCAGGGGTGACCCTTTGAGATTCAGTAAGAGGATGAGTTCTATCTCTGCCCCATCCAGACTTGCTGTTATCTTGCCAGTCACTTGTGTTCAGTTAAATGAGGAAGCTGAATAAACAACCTGAGAGTCCTCTAGTTCCAAACCCAATATGGGCTAAGGATCTCTAATCGAAAACCCCAAAGGCTCCCCAAATCAGGTATCTCAGCCCTGACACAATGTCCCAGTGGGACTATTTCACACTTGAAATTCCTGTGATGGTCAAGGTCAAAATGCAGAAAATACTGTCAAAATCTCTGGCTGTACGGATGGAGGAGATATGTGTAACAAAGAAATGAATTTCATGCGTAGACCAGGCTGTCATTCCCAAAATATCTGCAAAGATTTCAAAATTCCAAACCTTTCAAGTCCCAAACATTTCAGATTAGGGACGCCCAGCCCCTATCCCGAGGTTGGCTCTCTGTGCACAGCATTGGCTGGGCTGCTCCATCTACTGTCACCACGGCAGTGGGTTGGGCGTGCTAGGGAGGGCTCCAGGGCCAGGACCTCTGGAGGGTGATGTCGTGTGGAGGTCGTCGGGCCAGCAGGGGGCGCTGCCCCGGGAAGGCGATCCTGGCGTTTGGCTTAGCTTCCCAAGGACAAGTCCAACCCCTGAACTGCGCTCTGCCTCGTGATGTGTCTCCCACCAGACAGCAGAACCAAGGGATGTGGGTGCTGTGCCTTTGAATCTTCAGCACGGTGAGCTGAATATCCCTCTTTATCGTGTCTCTCAGTCCGGCAGATTTTATTGGAGCAATGAAAAACAGACAGCACTGGATGGTGAACACACCAGTTATTCCACAGCTCACGAGGCTGAGGCACAAGGATCCAGAATTGGAGTCCTACCGGGCAATTTAAAAAGACCCTGTCTCAAAAGTTAAAAAGGGGCTGGGGCTGTAACTCAGCTTGAAGACCCTGGATTCAATCCCACAAGGGAAGATTAGAGCAAGAGCCAGAGAAACAGATCACTATTCTGTAAATCCTGACAATGCCTCCTCCCTTGTTATACTTCTTTTTTTAATCGTCTGTTAATTTGTTTGGTACAGGGTGTGACTATGCAGCTTGGACTTGTAGACGCCTGACGCGGGCCGGCACTGCATGCGGTATTGGGGATTGAACCTGGAGCCTTGCGCTTGCCATACAGGCGCTTAGACCACCAGGTTATCTCCCTGGTCCCTCCTCTCTTCATTTTCGTGAAGCTATTGGATTTTGCTCTGTCCGAAACCTCCTCCCTCCCCCGAACAGCAGTCAAGGCCCACAGGAGCTAAGTGCCCTGTGGATGCCACATGGTGAGCTTGCTCTCCCAAGAGCTCACACAGCTGAGAAAGAGCAGGAAACAGACAATGCAAGCTGAGTCAGATACTGCAGAACGCAGGTGCCGCGGCCCAGGTGAGCTCTGAGCTAACCCCTGAAGGACAACCAGTGATGACAGCGGCAAAGGACAGGAGAATGCTTCAGCCAGGCCAGAAGCTCCTTTGCACAGCGGGTGCAAAGAGCCAGGGGCAAGAAGGCAGGAGCAGCCCGCAATTCTTGCTTTGGGCCCAGCCGTAAGGCTGCTCCTGCACGCGTCACCCTGGAAACTTCCTCCCTTCTGCCCACCTGGAAAGGCGGCTGTGGCCTCCGCGCCAGGGCTGCCCTACATGAGCAGGAAGGAGGGCGCTGTTACACTTCCTTTCACCCTCTGAGTCCTGGCCACCCACTCCTCGGCGCAAGAGGTGAGGCTCTGGGGTTCCCGGGCCCCTGAACGATGCACACAACCCGTGGCAGCAGTGGTAGGGCCCCAGGTCTGGTCGAAGCCTGGCACCCGGTTCTGGGCAGGGTCTCGGACGGGGTGCCCTTGCACGCTCCCCGTAGCGCTGCTGTGGCACCGCGGGTTCCTTGGCCTGGGTCACACGGGTCCCCAGGCTTGAGCCTCTGGATGAAGGGCGGTGACATCCCCAAAGGAACAGACTTCCCCAACGTGACTACGCAACACTGGACAGGTAGTTTCGCGTCTCTGTGGTAAAACGAATCTCGTGAGGAGCAACCAAGAACCGCCTCCACCTCCTGTATCTTCAGAGGGCCAGGCCACCCACCGAGCCGCCCCGCAGCCTGGCGCAGGCGCACTCCGGAACACCCGGCCGACTCCCCGCGCCTCTGCGGCTGCGCACTGGGCTGCTTTTGCGGCCTCGCTGCTTGACGGCTGCCGGTGCCCGCCCCCGAGCGGCGTTGCCAGGTTAACGGCGAGCGAGGGACTGGAGCAGGTGAGGTCTCTGGCGCCGAGAAGCCAGGCGGGAGCGGGATGGTGCTTAGGCTTGCAGGGTGGGTGCGTGTCTCCCGGGCGGGCGGAGAAGGCCTGGCGTCTCCCGAGGCTGGTGTCTCCCGACCAGGAAGGACGGGGCACGTGGCTGCCTGGCTAGGAGGCGTGTGGGCTACTGGGCCACGTGTGTGTCCACAGGAGTCGGCGCTGGGACAGCTCAGTAAACAGTGACCCTCCCGCGCTTTGCTGTCGGGCAGGCCCACATTTGGGACACAAAAAAAATGACAGTCTCTACAGGCACGCGTGCCCCGGTCGCCTTCTTCGGTTTCTGGGCTGGAGCGCAGCTCGGAAGTGGGGCGGATGGAGCACGCACGAGCCCGCCCTGCGATCTCGGCATCCACACTCAGACTCGTGACTACCCGCCGAGCCTTTCCCGAGTGGCTTCCTTAGGCCTTGCCACCCCGGCCCGCCTTATTTCGGTCTCTGTGAAATGAGGCTAGTTGTCATCTGTCATCTGAGCGCTCGAGGCACTCGGGTCTGAGCCCGTAGCTGCTAATGATGAGTAGTTTTCGTTTTGCTCTCGTTCCCCCTCTCCCGTTATGCTCTTCTGCCGTCATTGCACTGAGGAAGGGCCGCGTGAATGCCCACTGCAGATGCAGAGGCCGTCAGGTGCAGGCCTTTCTCTTCAGCTTTGCCTTCCAACTTCAGTAGGAAGCCAGTCTCTCACTCCCTCTCCCTCGCCCTTGTTGCACGTCGCGATGAAAACAAAGACCCAAAAGCAAAAATTTGTAGCGCTTTTTATTAGCTGAGCTCAGCGTGGCCTGCACTCCCCTGGGGGTCTGGAGAACGAAGCATTGGCTGAAAGACAACAAAGATATTTAAAGGGAAATCGTGGGGGGGAAGGAGGTGAGGAAAGGGGAGTCTGTCTTTGATTGGAGAGGAGACCTTTGCAAGACATTTAGCACCTGGGTTAGGAAGAGAGAGGGGATGTTGGAGAGCTTGCTCTGTTTGTAATCAGGAAGGACATTTGGCAGCAGGGTCAGGGAGGAAGAGGAGATAGTACAAATTTATGGTGAGAACAAGGTTTTGCAATGGGGCAGTCACAAAGTCTGCTACAGAGAGAAGAGTCAACTTTTAACAAGGACAAAGTTTGTTACAGAGAGCAAAAATCGGAGTGGGCTTACAACAAGGTAAATACAACGTTTTGGTCATATCAGAGTTTGGGCTAAAGTAAAACAAAGGCATAGTTTGTCTTAGGGTAGGAGGGCTTTTGTCAACTAGGGCAGGGGTTAAGTCAATTTTTTGGTGTGAGCATTGCAATGCCTGGGGTCTCATCTTGTCTCTAAAATGCTTAGCACATTGCTTGGTTTATGGCTGGGCAGGGGGAGCCAGAGGACAAGCAACTCACGAAGTAGTATAAAATGGAGTCACTTAAGCTAGCTTATAACACCCCTTCCTCCTTTCCATTTCTTTTTCTTGAAAAAGTATGGCTTTGAATTCACTGTGTAGCCCCTGCTGGCAGAGAGCTCGCAGTGATCCCGGTCTCTGCCTCCTGAGTGCTGGGATTACAGATAAAGATTACACACACACTTACACATACACACAGACACTCTATTAGTTTTCTTTTTATTTATTTATTTATTTATTTGTTTGCTTGTTGTGTTTGTTTGTTTATTTATTCATTTTGTGGCTGGCTCAGCCTGCCCTGGTGGTGGCGCTGGCGCAGCATGTGGTGCCGGGGATCGAACTGCAGTCCCCGCAGTTGCCTGAGCCCTCCTAAGCAGGCGCTTTAGACCACTGAACCATCTCGCCGGCCCCCTTTTTTTGTCTTTTTGAGACAGGGTCTCGCTATGCAGTTCAGGCTGGCCATGAGCTCACTTTTGTAGCGCAGGCTGGTCTCGAACTCACACCGATCCTCCTGCCTCAGCCTCCAAAGTGCTGGGATTATAGGCATGTGCCACCACGCCCGGCCTTCCTTAGGAAGTCTTAAGTGTAGGATAGTCTAATTTATTTCTTATTTTGCTGCTGAGGAAACTGAAGCACAAAAAGATTCCATAGTTTTTGCCCCGAATTACACAATATGGTAAAGGTGTCCCAGTGTGAGTGCCCATGCTGTCAAAGCCCTCTGCTTGCAGAGGCTTGGTGGATGATGCCCCTAGACCCTTACATGATGCTGGCCCTCACCAGTTGTTCCTTGTTGACTACTTTAGAAGGCTGAGAGCTGGGGGCTGGAGGTGTAGCTCAATGGTAGAACCCTTGCCTTACACACACAGGGCCCTGCATTTCATCCTAAGAGTTGATAGACCCAGTGTGTTGGATATATTCACAACCTTCAAGAAACACAGAGTATTCATTAGAGTTTATTTGCTAACTTGGCTTAATCTGATGTCCTGTGAATATAGGGAGCCCTGAAGGTCTTCAGGAACCATGGTTGACGGAGTAAAGCCAGGGACAAAGTCCCAGCAGGCAGTGATCCAAGGCTACTGTCCATGATCTCCTGTCCATGAAAATTCTACAACTCCCTCTCCAGGGACAGTGGCAGAGATCAACCCTGCTTGAATAGCACATTTTTGTGCCTCTCGTCTTCTGAGTAACTGCTTTTTAAAGGTTCTGTTTTCTTCACCGACCGCAGTGCTTTGCAAGACTCACTATCAATGATCAGTGTATTACTAGCTATTTCTTTAAAGAGCTCTTGCCCTTGAGGGATGGCACAAGCTGTGTTCCATGCCCCAAAGAGAAAAAGAAGAGTGTATGAGAGCTACGAGTCGCCTCTGCCAATCCCATTCGGTCAGGATCTAGGTCCTCAGAAGGAACTCAGAATATTCCGTGCCGAGATGATTGACAACCATGTAATTGTGAAGAGCCCGGTGGACATGGAGCAGCTGTATGGGAAAGTGAGTGTGGGTGCAGTGGGCATCAGGTGCCCAACACTGCGTGCTGTGGGCGTAGTGAGCTGACATGGGAGCCCGTACCCTAGCCCACACTACAGTGATCAGACAATCAGCACAGAGGCCCCACTCAGAAATGCGCTGTGGAGCCGGCCGGGTTCATTCCTGCTCCGATCAGGCGAGGCTTGTAAACGTTTGCCCCTTTCCTGCTTCTGGCCAGGGACAGCTTAGATGGGGACAAGCTCTGGTTTGTACCATTTTCTAGCAATGATGGGCTGGGTTGAGATCAGTAGCCTGCTCACTGCTTTCTTCAGAAGCTCATTCATCACTAGGGACATTTAAAAAACAGCTGCAGGGCCAGCGAGATGGCTCAGTGGTCTAAAGTGCCTGCTTAGGCAACCGCAGGGACCACTGTTCAATCCCCAGCACCTCATGTTGCACCAGCCTAACCCATAGGGCAGGCTGAGCTGGCCATAATAATAATAGTAAATAAAAATCTAGGGGGAGAAAAAAAAACAGCTGCATTAAGATATAATTTACAGCCATAAAGCTCATTCTCTGTCCATGCACAGTTCAGTGATTTTCTTAAATTTAGAGCAGTTGTGACTGCCACAACAAGCCAGATTTAATATTTTTGGTTTTTATGGTGCTGGGGAATAAACCAAGGATCTGGCACTGGGACACCAAGCTATGCCCTTGACCCCACAGTCCAGTGTTAGGATGTCCCTTTGTCAAAGGGAGAGCTCCTGCACCTGCCACACAGGAGCAGCCTGAGGCACACAGCAGCTTCCTGTCACCTTTCCTGCAGCCTCACCAGAGACTCTAGGGAAGTGAGTGGCCCTGCCCCTGGTACTGAGCACAGATGCCCTACTCCCTGCAGCTCAGTGGCGAGGCCTTCATCTGTGGTCCTTGGTGTCAAGCAGGTTTTTATGAGTGCGGTGCACTTTGCTTATTCTGGCTGTTACTCGTACATGGAGGAGGTAGGGTTTTTATTTTAGTATTACTTCAATTTCCTGAGGCTCAGGAGGATCACGAGATTGAGTCCAGACTGAGAAACTTAGACTCTGTCTCAAAATACTTTATTTTTTTATTTTTTTTTCTTTTTCAGAACAGGGTCTCGCTGTTCAGTTCAGGCTGGCCTTGAGCTCACTTTTGTAGCCCAGGCTGGTCTCAAATTCACACCAATCCTCCTGCCTCAGTCTCCCAAGTGCTAGGATTACAGGTGTGCGTCACCACATCTGGCTTCAAAATAATTTCTTTTTTAGCAGACCAATTTTTTATTTTATTATTTTGTTATTTATTATCATTGTTGTTGTTGTTGTTATTATTATTATTATTATTATTATTATTATTATTATTTTATTTTTGTGGCCGGCTCAGCCCACCCTGCGGTGGGGCTAGCGTGGCATATGATGCTGGGGATTGAACCTCAGTCCTCATGCTTTGCCTAGGCCTGCCTGAGCGGGCACTTTTAGACCACTGAGGTATCTCACCGGCCCTCAAAATAATTTTAAAAGGGATAGGGACAGCTTAGCATGAAGTTCAATCCTTAAAACCTCACAGAAAAGTGTGGGATACCATGTGTTGCTTCTGGAGTCAGCCCCAAGGGAGGAACACTGCAATTTTGGGGTACAGAAGGTCTGGGCAGCATTGTCCCCTGGGTACACAGTGTTCTCAAGCCACAGATGAGCAACAGCCTCAGTCCCTGCCACCCATGGCCTCTCTGTGTGTCAGACCTAGACAGGAGTTGATCAGCAAGGCACTCTGCAAGCTTCCTGCCCTTCCCCAAGGTGGAGTGACAGGATGCACGAATCCTCATGAGTAATCCTGGACAGCCATGAAAAAAGGGGTGAGCCCCTGGTGACAGTTTTGTTCTGCTGCAACTGGAAGATTTGTCTAACCATCTAATAACTATTTCTTCTTTTCCTGGAAGGGTTATTTTGGAAAAGGTACTCTCTCAAGAAGCCGTCCAAACTTCTCAGTGTCAGACCCTAAGTTGGCTGCTAAATGGAAAGGTAAATGATCCCACCCTTCAGTCCTTTCTGGCAATTAGCACTGTGGGCTTTTACCTCTCGGTGAAGTTGCAGAGGAATAACAGGCATGTTGGAAACTTCCATTTCTAGTACCATGAAAAGTAGCAAAAAGTAAAAAATAAAGAACAAGTTCCATCTCATTACAATATAAAATTTTTGAAAACATTTTGTTAAAACAGACTATTTTTTTTTACTGAGTTCCCAGTTCAGGGGAAAGTGTACAAGTCAAAGGGGGTGCCATGGGGGCCCTGGGAGGTACTTCCATGTGTGGCTGGTGGGAGTTAGTGGTGTAGCCCCTCCAGAGGGGACTCTAGCAATGTCTACAAAACTGTGTCGTTTTCTGTTTTCTTTTCCCGCATTCTTGTCGCTCTCGGTTCCTGGTAACCTATTCTGAATTTCCCTCTTCTCCGTATTTTGTATGTAAGAGGATTCATACAATGTTGCCCTTTTGTGTCTGGCTTCTTCTGCTCAGCGTAATGTTTTTAAAGTTTGCCTGTGCCATGGCACATATCAGAACTTCCCTTCTTTTTATGATGAGTAGTCCACTGTCTAGTTAGACTACCTTTTGTTTACCTGTGCACCTGCTGATGAACACTTAGATTGTTTATGCATCTTGACTGTTGTGAATAATGTTGTGGCCATTGGCCTACAGATACCTGTTTGAGTTTCTTTTCAGTTATTTTGCACGTATGCCCAGAAATGAAATTCCTAAGTCATATGGTTGTATCTTTAACTTTTTATGTGTGTGTGGTGGTGGTGGTACTAAGGATTGAACCCAGGAAGTCTTGAATGCGTATTACTGGGCTGTACCCCAACCTCTACATTTAACTTTCAGCTTTCTGTTTCGTTTTGTTTTTGAGACAGGCAGGCCTCAAACCTTAGCCTGCCCGGTGCTGTGATCACAGCCATACGTGTGCCATCAACCATGACTGTGTTAAACTTCTTAAGGAACAATGTGTGTACCACAGAGTCTGCACCATTTTACCTTCCCATCGGCAGTGAGCAAGGGCTCCCTTTTCTCTGCCTTCTTGCCAGCTTTTGTTCGCTTGCTTGCTGTCTAAATGCTACTCATTCTGGGCTGGGATGTGGCTCAGTGCAGAGCATCTGGCTAGCAAGCGTGAGCCCTGGTCTGGTTCTGTGTTCCCCCTTGGCCCCCAAAACAAGTCTTCTTAGTGGTTCTTTTTTTATTATTGTTTATATTTTTTATTTTTTTATATTTTAGGAAAGGGTCTACAGGGTTTTGTTTTGTTTTGTTTTTCTACAGGGTCTTAACCGGGGATCAAACTCAGGACCTTGCACTTGCCAGACAGGCACTTGTGCCCCTGGGCTATCTCCCTGGCTCCCTAAATGGGTCTTAAGTGGTAAGCTTTTGTTATTGCAGTTTGTTTTGGTTTTTACTGAGATGGAATCTTGCTAAGTTACTCAAGTTGGTCTCCAACTCACCACGTTTCCTGCTTCAGCCGCAGAATTCTGAGTAGCTGGAATTACAGGCATGCACCACTGTACCCAGCTCAGATTTTTAAAAATTTATTTATTTATTTTTTGAGTGTATGTGTATGTATGGCCTGCTCAGCCCACTGTGGGGGTAGGACTGGCATGCCATGTGGTGCAGGGATTGAACTACAGTCCCTGAATGCTTGCCTAAGCTTGCCTAAGCAGGCGCTGTAGACCACTGAGCTATGTGGCTGGCCCAGATTTTTAATTTTAGTGAAGTCCAGTTAATCTGTTTTGTCTTTCATTGCTTGTGTTTTTGGTATCAGTTTTAAGAAACCATTGCCAAGCCTAGCCCATGCAGGCTGTGTCCTATTTCTTCTGAATGTTACAGGTTCAGTACCTCATGTTTGGTCTTTAGCTTTTGCAGAGGTGAAGGTCCAGCTTCCTTGTACCTGTGGGCATATAGTTGCCCCATTTTCCGCTTTGTTTTTAACCAGCTCCCCAGCCTCCTGGAATGTGTCTTAAAGATGCACTGGCAGGAATAGGACAGGGAGTGGTGGGAGGACTGTCACCGCAGCACTGCCTGTGGCATTCAGAGGGTGGGAGTGACCCAGTGCTCAGCAGAAGGATGTTGCTGTGGGGCACAGGCAGGAAGGGAATGGGTCCCATGAGCTATGCTTTATCTAGAAAGAAGGGAGTATCAATATGCACCTAATTCTGTTTTTGAAAATGAAAGTATTTACCTCACACAGTAGCAAACATCTTTAGTCTCAGCAGAATTGCAAATTCAAGGCCAACTAGGCAACTTAGCCAGGACCTAGGTCAACACCCAGTACCACTACCAAAAAACAATTTAAAGAGATAAGTGTGTATAACCTGATTTACACAGTGTCTTCAGGCATGGAAACATCATGTTACTCCATTATTGTAGTATATACAGTATATAGGAAGGTACGAAATAGAATGGAAGGGCTGGCAAGATAGCTCGGCAGACTAAGTGTCTACTTAGGCAAGCTCAAAGACCAGGGTTCAATCCCCAGTCCCACATGCTGTGCCCGCCCTGCCCCCAGGCATGTTGAGCTAACCACTGAGACTGGGCATTGTGGCACAAGCCTGTAATCTCAGCACTGGCTAGGCTGAGAACGGGAGAATCACTGAGTCCCAGCTATGTAGCAAGAACCTGTACCAAATACATTTAAAAAGAAAAGAATGGAAAGATGTGAGACCATACATACAGGTTTGACTCTGCAACTTTATAAGTACATAACATACTAAGTACAAAATAAAATTAAATTTTAAAGAGCAGTGTTTTTTATGAAAATGAGACATATAAACAAGCATGTTAGGTTGGGCTGAATAATTTCACAGGGAGAAACTGTTTTTGAGTAACTGAAATAGACATTTCCTCAATCTTAGAGGTTTTGTCCATTTTCTGTGGCAGGAAAATGCTGCTTAATAAACCACCCCAGCATCTGTCAGCTTTGAACAGCAACCCAAATTGGGTGTAGTGGTGCCCACCTCTAATCCCAGCACTTGGGAGGCTGAGGCAAGAGAATTTCCATGCATCCGAGGCCAGCCTGAAGTACATAATGAGACCTTTTCTCAAAACAAGACAATAGCGCATCCAGCAAGCACAATCTTTCATACCCATAGAACCACTGACAGTGGTGGCTCCACCATTTTGTGGGCTTTAAAAAATGAGTAGCATGTAGCTCTGGCCTTTCCTACCTTTGAAGAAAGTTGCTCAAAGGCAGGGGACCAGGACTAAGACCAGACTCTCTAGTGACCCTGAAGCACTCACAGGGAGAGATGCAGCCCACCTGTTGTCTGGAGCTACAGCCAAAGCCCAGAAGCCCAGATCCACACCCAGACTCATGGTGCCCCCTGATACATCTAGCCCCTCTGGGAACACAGGAGACTGGTGTCTCGGGGTGTCACTGACCGTCTCTGCTGAGTGGGGATGATAGCCTATTCTGAAGAGACATTGCACCATTGCTGACTGGTCAGCACTCACCTTCCAGGATGTCACCTTGAGACCTGAGTTCTCTCCCCTTCCTTGATTTTTAGTGGGTGTTTTGCCCTCTTAAGGGAAACATCTCTGGAACTAATAGCACACCTTTGCCATTACAGATGTGGAGACCAACATGCCCATCATCACATCAGAGAGGTAAGTCACAGCTTGGAGTCATACTTCAGTTAGAGGGTCTGTGGGTGATCTCTCCTCTCAGCAGTCCACCTCTTATTTTTTGGCATTAGATGCATCTTGAAGATGCTGAGAGCTGGTGATAAAGCTCAGCAATACAGTGCCTGCCTGGCAAGTGCAAGGTTGCAAGTTCAATTTCTAGTACCAAAAAAAGAAAATGCTGTCTGAGCTGGATGTGGATCAAATTCTATTTTAATGCATTGTGGTTTTATTTGAATTGCCCTAAGCTGAACCTTTTGCCATGCTCTCTTGGAAATATGTATCAGCATGGAGTAACAGGCGTCTGGAGGCCTGTTGCCCTCCTTCTGTGTTCTGTGGAGTCAGAGAGGGTTTTCTAGACACGGTCCCAAGTGTCCTACTTGCCTCCATCCCTGGCCATGGCTCTTGCCTTGTGCTCCCTGTCCTTCACATGTTTGACACAAGTGACCATTCGGGGGCACAGGGACCAGCTCTTCCTCCTCTGTAGTCTCACATGTGGTAGCCCCCACTGTTAGCCCAACCTTAGTGTCCCCACATGGGTGGGACTCCATTCATAGCCTCTTGTCTGGTGTTCGTCCTCTTCCAGCACACACCATTGGAGTCTGGCAGCCTGGTGCCAGTGGCCAGCGAGTGGTACAGTTAGGTGGCATGAGGTGCCATGGCTGCAGAGTGAACTCTGGTCTGTGAGATGTGCCTGTGGGATCCTGAGAGTGAGCCCTTCATACCTTCCCCTTTTGTTTCTCATTTGGGGGGCCGAGGAGGTGCTGAGATCAGAACTCACGGTCTCATATGTACTAGACAAGCTCTCTACTGCTGAGCTGCACCCCAGCCCCACCTCCCAGTGTGGTGGTTCTTTCTTATTTTTTAGTCAGGGAAATGGATGCAGGCTGGAGAGACAGCTCAGGGTAAGTGCTCACCTGATACTCAAAGACCCTGGGTTTTATCCCCAGCGTCACCCTAGATGAAAGAGAAACAAAAAGAAACTTGTTGAAAGTTATGGACTCTTTCCTACAAAAAAGAACCATGTTTATAAAAACCTTTGATTCACTTAATGGAGGTTTATAGACCCAGAAAGCCCTGGAGCCAAGGCTGCGGTTCCAGTTCTGACAAGCAGATTCTCTCTGCGTCTTTGCATCTCTCCTGGGAAAGTTCCCATGCCTGCAGATGCATGGCCAGGCACAACCAGGAGCCACCTGCTGTTCAAGGGTAGTCCCACTCTGCCCTCTGACCTGTGGGGTAAGAGAAGGGGAGTGACAGTTTCTTGGATGAGGCAACTGACCTACACAAGTTCAGGCGTTTGCTTGTCACACAATTGTAGGTGACCGAGTCAGGGCTGGACACAGCATCTTTAGCCCCAAAGTCACTGAGGCTCAGCTATTGCAGTAGCTTTGCCAGAGTTGAGCCTTCTGCATGTTGTGGAGAGGGCTCTGGGGATGGAACTTGGGGTCTCGCATAGGCTCACCAAGTGGTCCATCACTGAGCTACACCCCTACTCCTTTCTCATTTTTTATTTTGAGACAGGATCTGACTAAGTTGCCCAGGCTAGCCTCAAACTTGTGATGCTCCTGCTTCAGCCTCCCAGGTCCCTGAGATTACAGATAGGCACTACAGTTCCTATCTATGTTGCAGTCTTTAAGATTCAAGTCAGGCCTAATGGCACATGCTATAATCTCAGCACTCTGGAAAGCTGAGACAGGAGAGTCACAAATGCAGTCCTGGCCTGCTCAACTTAGTGACTCAGTAAGATCCTGACTCAAAGAATTAAAATTATTAAAGAGTTCTAGGGTTGTTCAATGCAAAAGCCTTGGATTCAATCCTACTACCAAAAAAAAGAATCTTAAGATTCAGTTCCCCGTGTGTGTAGACACTTGTGTCTGAGTGTGATAATAAGATGGGGACAGTTGGGAATCCTGATGTGTCATGGTGAAGAGCCTACCAGTCTCCTAAGTACACAAAGTCAGTTTCCCTGGAGATAGTGTATATTGAGCACATCACAACAGTCACCTGCACACAGCTGTCGAGGGCATCTGCCCTATGAGCAGTTGACATCACAGATGTCATTGCAGGGTGACCTGCAGCTGCAGTGCTTACAGCCACTTGCAGGTCCCCATGCCCATGCATAGTAGCCTCAGGCCATGAGCCAGCAGAGCTCAGGACTCCTGTCAATCTTTTTTTCTAAGTAAATAGTAAGTAGCTGTATTTGTTGAAGATCACACACGGTAACAGCAGCAGGAACAGGCAGAAGGATGTAGGGAGAAAGAGCCAATTTTTGTAATTTGGGAAGTGTTCAGGTGTTGCCTTCAGGTTTGAAGAACTTCCTGTATATATTCTCATTAAAATACATCTGAAAGTTATTCTAGAAAAGAAGGTCATTATTTCTTTCTGTATCCAGTGAAGGAGTTATTAGGTGCTGTGAAAAATATTTGTCAATATTCTCATTTTGCTCTACATTGCTAAACAAAGTGTCTTTATATTATGTATTAAGCATCAGAAAATACTGTAATCTCCAAATTGTCCAGGGTAAAAGGCCTGGGTTCAATCCCCAGTACCATACCAAAACAAAACCTTTGCTATAACCCGTGATGTCAATCTGACTGCTGCAAAATTATTTTGTTTTGAAAACAAAACAAAATAAATACTGACAAAAGAGGACCATTTTCTGTATGTATTTACCTGCCTTTCTTGTTTTTTTTTTTTTTGCAAAACCGGGGATCAAACTTGGGACCTTGCACTTGCGAGGCAGGCACTTGTGCCCCTGAGCTATCTCCCCAGCCCCCTTTCTTGGTTTTAAACTATTTAAATTTTGCTAAGTGTGATGGTGGATACCTGTAATACCAGCATTCTGGGAGGCCAAGGCAGAATTGCAGGATCAAGCCTATCCTGGGTAGCTTAGCTCCCTGTTTCAGAATAAAAAAGTTGGGGATGTTGTCCAGTGGTAAAGGCCTGGGTTCAGTCCCCAATACTGTACCAAAACAAAACCTTTGCCATAACCGGGGATGTCAGTCTGACTACTGCAAGTGTTTTCTTGGGCACCTGCCAGTCTCTGAGCTACTGTCTTCAGTTCCGGTAGCTGACACATTTTCTATCGACAGGTATCAGCGTCATCTGGCCTGGGCCAAAGATCTGCTGCGCAGACAGGGCCAGGATGAGAGTACCATCCACAGAGTCCTCGAGGAGTACACAAGGCCTCTCAAGCGTCCCAACGGGAAGAGCAGCACAGAGAGGCAACTTGGGGCTGGGCTCGTGGTGGGGACAGAGCCATTTCCTGGGATGGATGGAGCCTCTGGGACCACAGAAGAGATGGAAGAACCCAGCCTGGGTTCTGGCCCTGACCCACTGGCTACAGTCACCTTTGGGGAGCTCACAGGAGAAGACCCTACTCCTGCTCCCCAGGTCCCCAGCTGTGCACAGGATGGGCTCAGTCCGCAGTGTGGCCTGCGGCCTGCAGCAAGCAGCCCACTAGCCAGCATCCTCTGTACCAGAGAGAAGGACCCCGGCCCTGAGTTTGTGCTGGTGGAGGAGACGAGCAGCAGGAGTGAGGGGGAGGATACCCCAGAGGAGGAGGTAAAGTGAGGAGGTTCTGTCCCCATCACTACTCTGTTTTCATTGCCCATGACCCAGAAGTGTGATCTGTCCTGACTGCTTAAAAGAGACTACATTTTTAAGAGTTTCATTTTTACCACAGTATGATGTTATAATTGTTCTGCTTTTTACTATTAGTTATTGTTAACCTCTTACTGAACCTAATTTATAAGTGAAACCTGAAATGTGATTGACAAACACAGGGAATATTTAAGTTTTTTAAAACATTATTACTATGGAAGAGACATTGTGAACCAGACTCACATGTGTAAACATCGTTTTAACTTGCTAGTGTAAGAAACTAAAGGAGTAAAAAAAATGCACAGTGTACAGCAAGTACAGTGAAACAGGAAGAAGCTGTTCAGAAGGAACAAGAAACTGGGACTAGGAAAGGAGAAAAGAA